>JAVSCE010022511.1:0-180000 GCA_032199065.1 Smutsia gigantea | reverse complement strand
TGTGTAGAAAGGCATGCTGTGTACGTTCAGAAGGGTAACTTCAGTAACAAAGGGCCCCAAGTCCTGTGGCTAGGCACAACAGATGGCATTTCCCACTGGTATTGCAGAATAGTGCAGGAGTTTGCAAGGCAGTCCTCATGTGGCTCTAATTAGTTCCATGGCCTTAGGGTTCTCTTTTGGATCCTTCACATCCAGTCAACAGGTAGAATAAAGAGTAAACTGGAGGGTGGCACAAGGAGATTTTTGGGGCCAGGTTTGGAAGTGGTGCCCACAAGCCATTTGTCAGAGTTAGTCACATTGGCCCCACACAGTGTGGTACCTTGGCAGCCACTTTCTCGTAACAATTCTACAGGATGAAGGGGTAGAATTAGTCTTTTGTGAACAGCCAGCTGTTCATGTTAATTATGCATGGAGGAGGTATGTGAGGGGAGCTCATTAGAGAGAGATAACCCAACTGTGTATGTGTGTGTGTGTGTGTTTCTGAGGTGAGGGGTAGATCTTAGCAATAGCTCCATGGAATAATTGATATTTTAACCAAGTTTTACAAGAGAAATAGTATTTAACTCATGAAGCACATTGGTAGAAGATGGTTTAAATAGAAGGAACAGCATGTGCAAAGGTACTGGAGAACTCATTCCGTCATTTATACAACAAATCCTATAAAAGTGTCTTTGAAGTACCAGAAATCATTCAAAATGCTCGGAATGCTGCTGTACACAGAATAGACAAGGCTTCCACTCTCCTCACCCCGTATTCCAGTGGAAAGAGACAAACCACACAGAAGCAACTAAGTACACAACTCCAAACATCAAGTAGCAAGTTGTGTGGGAGAACCACATGTCTGTAAGTAGGGCTGGAACAAAGGGTGAACAATGAAAGTGTGGAAGAAGGAAGTGAGAAATGATGAGACTGGAGAAGAGGGAAAAGGCCAGCCAGGAAGTGGCCTTCATGCATTAGCAGGTACCAGCAAGAAGAGATGAGCAGAGCTGTGAGTTGTGGAAAGGTCCCTGGCTTGTGACTGAGAGACTGCAGGTGTGGCTGCCATGAGCCTGATTATAAGGCTGTCTTAAGATTGGTACAGAAGAAGTCAAACTGTCACTTTTGCAGATTACATGACATTGAACATAAAAACCCCTAAAGACTCCACTCCAAAACTAATAGAACTACTATCTGAATTCAGCAAAGTTGCAGGATACAAAATTAATACCCAGAAATCTGTTGCTTTCCTATACACTAACGATTAACTAGCAGAAGGAGAAATCAGGAAAACAATTCCATTCACAATTGCATCAAAAAGAATAAAAACCTAGGAATAAACCTAACCAAGGAAGTAAAAGACCTATACCTTGGAAACTACAAGACACTCTTAAGAGAAATTAAAGAGCACACTAACAAATGGAAACTCAGCCCATGCTCTTGGCTAGGAAGAATTAATATTGTCAAATGGCCATACTGCCTAAAGCGATCTACAGATTCAATACAATCCCTATCAAAATACTAACAGCATTCATCAATGAACTGGAACAAATAGTTCTAAAATTCATATGTAATCACAAAAAAACCAAAATACCCAAAGCAATCCTGAAAAAGAAGAACAAAGCAGGGGGAATCTCGCTTCCCAACTTCAAGCTCCACTACACTACGAAGCCACAGTAATCAAGACAATTTGGTACTGGCACAAGAACAGACCCACAGACCAGTGGAACAGAATAGAAAGTCCAGATATTAACCCAAACATATATAGTCAATTAATATATGATAAAGGAGCCATGGATATACAATGGGGAAATGACAGCCTCTTCAACAGCTGGTGTTGGCAAAACTGGACAGCTACATGTAAGAGAATGAAACTGGATCATTGCCTAACCCTATACACAAAAGTAAACTCAAAATGGATCAAACACCTGAATGTAAGTCATGAAACCATAAAGCTCTTAGAAAAAAACATAGGCAAAAATCTCTTGGACATAAACATGAGCAACTTCTTCATGAACATATCTTCCCGAGCAAGGGAAACAAAAACAAAAATGAACAAGTGGGACTATATCAAGCTGAAAAGCTTCTGTACAGCAAATGACACCATCAATAGAACAAAAAGGCATCCTACAGTATGGGAGAATATATTCATAAATGACATATCCTATAAAGGGTTGACATCCAAATTATATAAAGAGCTCACGCACCTCAAGAAACAAAAAGCAAATAAGCCAATTAAGAAATGGGCAGAGGAGCTGAACAGACACTTCTCCAAAGAAGAAATTCAGATGGCCAACAGGCACATGAAAAGATGCTCCACATCGCTAGTCATCAGAGAAATGCAAATTAAAACCACAATGAAATATCACCTCACCCCAGTTAGGATGGCCGCCATCCAAAAGGCAAACCACAACAAATGTTGGCGAGGATGTGGAGAAAGGGGAACCCTCCTACACTGCTGGTGGGAATGTAAATTAGTTCAACCATTGTGGAAAGCGGTATGGAGGTTCCTCAAAAAACTCAAAATAGAAATACCATTTGATTTTCCAGGAATTCCACTCCTAGGAATTTACCCTAAGAATGCAGGAGCCCAGTTTGAAAAAGACATATGCACCCCTATGTTTATTGCAGCACTATTTACAATAGTCAAGAAATGGAAGCAACCTAAGTGTCCATCAGCAGATGAATGGATAAGGAAGATGTGGTATACATACACAATGGAATATTATTCGGCCATAAGAAGAAAACAAATCCTACCATTTGCAACAGCATGGATGGAGCTAGAGGGTATTGTGCTCAGTGAAATAAGCCAGGCGGAGAAAGACAAGTATCAAATGATTTCACTTATCTGTGGAGTATAAGAACAAAGAAAAAACTGAAGAAACAAAACAGCAGCAGACTCACAGAACCCAAGAATGGACTAACAGTTACCAAAGGGACAGGGACTAGGGAAGATAGGTGGGAAGGGAGGGATAAGGGGGAAAAAGGGCTATTACAATTAGCACACATAATGTAGTGGGGGTGGGGGTCAGGTGGGGGGATATGGGGAAGGCAGTATTACACAGAGAAGAGAAGTAGTGATTCTATAGCATCTTACTATGCTGATGGACAGTGACTGCAATGGGGTATGTGGTGGGGACTTGATAATAGGGGGAATCTAGTAACCACAATGTTGCTCATGTAATTGTATATTAATAATAGCAAAATTAAAAAAATAAGAAAGAAATATGGAAATCACACAAATCATACAAAAAGACTTTTTTAAAAGGAGAAATGAGTAGCAAATCTTAAAAGACAACAAGGTAAAGCTTGTTTAATTAACACTGTCTCATAGAGAAACAGAAAGAAAAAAAATTCTCCTTATGATAAGAACTGTTAGCATCTGCTTTCCTACATATGGCACAGAAGTCTTAACCAGTCACCCTGCTGTATGTTACATCCTTAGTAATAAATAAACATTTATCTCATCAAAAAAAAAATATATATATATATATTCCAGGCAAAATATGAATCAGAAATAAAAATAAAATGGCTTATCAATAAAACTTCTAATACTGATCTATATGGATTATTTGTAACATAATGGAAATTATTATATTACTTGCATTTTTAAGAAACAATTTTGAGAAGATGTAGTATTGTCTGTACTATGCATAACCTAACCGACTGTAACCATGATCAACCTCACCAGGCTTACAGACATTTCAGTGAGAATAGGATTACCTATTGCACATGTAAAAAGTTATTTTAAAAACCACTTATAAAGTCTAACTTAAAAATTCAATCCTGTTCCTGAGATTAATATAAAATGTGAACTCTACATTGTAAATTAATACAGACCGTCTTGAAAATCTTGAAATTTTAATCAAAATATACTATAAAATAGTGTAATCTTAAATTGTACCCTCCAGTGCTTACACAGGCAAAGTAGGTGATTCAATGAAGTAAAGACCCCAGGTGGGGACAGGAAACAGAAAAAGGGGCAGCCCTCTGCACAGCACTCCTTACAGTAGGAAGGGCTCCACATTCCAGATATGAATCTTTATGAGAAGCCTGAAGCCCACATTTCCGCATGAGTCTCCTACATTTTAAATATTGACTCAATTTATGGGAGCAAACTAAATGTATTCAGGGGCCACATTAGTCTATAGCCCACTTGTGTTTTTATATTTGTTACATTTCCCAGTGGTTGTATATAAAGCAAATATGTGTATGTAAAAAAAAAAACTTAAAATAGAAATACCATTTCACCCAGAAATTCCACTCCTAGGAATTTACCCTAAGAATGCAGGAGCCCAGTTTGAAAAAGACGTATGCACCCCTATGTTTATCGCAGCACTATTTACAATAGCCCAGAAATGGAAACAACCTAAGTGTCCATCAGTAGATGAATGGATAAAGAAGATGTGGTACATATACACAATGGAATATTATTCAGCCATAAGAAGAAAACAAATTCTACCATTTGCAACAGCATGGATGGAGCTAGAGGGTATTATGTTCAGTGAAATAAGCTGGGCAGAGAAAGACAAGTATCAAATGATTTCACTCATCTGTGGAGTATAAGAACAAAGAAAAAACTGAAGAAACAAAACAGCAGCAGACTCACAGAACCCAAGAATGGACTAACAGTTACCAAAGGGAAAGGGACTGGGGAAGGTAGGTGGGAAGGGAGGGATAAGGGGGGAAAGGGGCATTATGATTAGCACACATAATGTGGGCAGGCGGGGACGGGGAAGGCAGTATAGCACAGAGAAGACAAGCAGTGATTCTATAGCATCTTACTACACTGATGGACAGTGACTGTAATGGAGTATGTGGTGGGGACTTGATAATGGGGGGAATCTAGTAACCACAATGTTGCTCATGTAATTGTATATTAATGATACCAAAATTTAAAAAAAAAGTTAAAAAAAAGTTGGGCAAGAAGCAAAATACAAAACTTAAAATAATCATATAAAACAGAAGAACTAACATGACAATTCCAAGTTGCATGATGGTCCTAAACCAGGACCTTAGGTCTGAAAGTAGGCCGATTGAAATATTTATTGACACTTATCCTGACTAAGGGCAGAATATGTCTTCTGTGAAGGCAAACCAGAGTTATATGTGCCTTCTTGAGGTCCCTGCTTACAGCAGCAATGGAAGCAGAATAGTGAATACTGTGAGAGCGCATGGAAATAACCAAGTGCATTTGGATAGACACAGTGCAGGTATGAACATGAAGCAATACCTGACGAACTCTTTGTAAAACAGCAAAAATTAAAGCCATCTTAAAACAGTATTGTTATCCTATTGTTACCAATAATATAGCCTGTAAGGTTGCAAATACAGAGACCATGAATTTAGTTAATAGTTAAGATGAAAAAAAAGACTTGTGAATTCCAAACCTTTTTTTAGAAAACATTCACAGGATCGTGGTAAGACTGTTTCTAAAAAAGCTGTAACCAAAAGAATAGACTTTCAGCTTTGGGGAAGAGTTTAGGAAATGCAAACAAGTTCATTTCTTTCGATGAAAGATATAGAAGCAGAAAATAGTGAGAAAAGATACACAGGCTTAGTCGAACACCTTGGGGAAGCCATCTCACCCAGTGTTGTTGCTCCAACTCTGGGCAGTCTTTTCAGGTCCGCAGATGGAGCACAGGCCCAGTCGTGGTTTGGTGATTTCTTTAGATGTCACATGAACCCAAGTCTGTTCTCTGGAGTTTGGTGGCACAAGGGTTGGTTAAC
This sequence comes from Smutsia gigantea, assembly GCA_032199065.1. Taxonomy (NCBI): domain Eukaryota; kingdom Metazoa; phylum Chordata; class Mammalia; order Pholidota; family Manidae; genus Smutsia; species Smutsia gigantea. The sequence continues at coordinate 174,294 of JAVSCE010022511.1, read as the reverse complement.
AGTTCCCACTGAGGACCTTGCCAGTGAAGTTGAAGAGTCTGGAGGTGTCTTTTCAAAAAGATGAAATTTCAGGGTTGGAAGGTGGGATGCCCAAAGATGTCATCTCCTGGGAGAGCCTGGTGAAAGATCACTCTGCCAAAGCAGTTATTTTAACAGACACCATTAGGGCCTTCCCAATCAGCTGTGGGTCAAAGAAGGCAGGGGCCACACTCAATGGACATCCTGTAACTATCTCAAAGGGTGAGAGTCTATGACTTCCAAAGGGGGGGATCTGAGGTCTAGAAGGACCATTGGCCCCGCAAAGTACTTGGAGGGTCTACAGATTTTGCCATTTGAGTCTTAACAGTGCGCTTAGCACATACAGCTGACCCCAGGATTGAGGGTGGTATGCACAATAAAAGGGTGGTGAGACCGGCCAGACAGCACAGACAAGTCAAAGTGTCAGTCTGGTGAAATGGGTTCCCCAATCACTATGAAGTTTGAGACAGGTTCCCCAAGTAGGGAAAATCTTTTCCAACAGAAATTTTTAGCCACAGAAAAAGCACTGGCCAGACAAAGGAAAGCTTTGGTCCACTGAGAAAAGATACAAACTATGGCAAAAACACATTTATCCATGAGCTGGGGAATGCTGTATGAAATTCATTTGCAAGACCTTGAATCAATGCCCCATTGGGGAGTTTAGAAATATCTGGGGCCATGCGGACAGGTGGGACAAATGCGGTAGGCACTTTTTGCAGCCTGTTTCCATTTGCTCATCAACATTGGTTCATGAACACTGTCATTTTGTCAGTAGACCAATGATTTAATGCATGCACAGTGGTAAGTAGTGAGAATTTTTTAATTTGTGGAAGAACCAGATTATTATTTGGTCCAAACCCAAGTTTTCTCCTTTTATCAAACAAAAAATTATTGATTTCCAGTATTATTTTTCCTTTTCTGGGGCCAATAGTTGGGCATCTCTCCAAACCTAACATTTGGAAGAATATCCCTTTGGAACACAACAGAGTTTTGGCTGTTGGTTTCCTTGACAGTAGTGTTTCTGGTAGAAATACCAGCAAGGTGAATTCCTCTGGCCTCCAGGGAGTTGAGTCTAGAATGTCAGGAACCTTAACAGCCAGAGCAAGAGCATAGCATCTAATAATCTTTGGACACAGGGGCCATTTTCAATTTTATCCCCATTGGAGGTTAGGAAACCTCATCATTGCCATAATATTCCAAAGTCGTGAGCTACCCCAAAGGCATACCAACTATCAGTATAAAAGTTTGCAGTTTTAGCCACGGCTAACGGTACCTCAGTTAAGGGCATGTAACTCAGCCTGCTGGGCAGTGTAGCCAGAGGTAGAAGTGCTGCCTCGGTGACTTCACAACGAGTCACAATAGCACACCCAGCATGGTATTTACCATTTTCACTCTTCAAATAAGAACAACCAGTAAACCAAGAAAAATCTGCCTTGATTAGAGGACTTTCCTGTCATGGGGAGTCAAAGGTGATCTGCCAGCATTCGGCAGCTGTGAGGGGATTCATTTGGACCCAAACGTGGTCCTGTTCAGAGATCAGGTGCCCTAAGTATCAAGCCTGAGTTTGGGAAACTGCAGTTTTTTTCAGGAGACTTTGTGTTTCTGTAAGACCAAAAGTTTTAACAGGTGGATGTTACCTTCCTGTGAACAGGTTTGAGAAGGAAACAGAGTAAATCCTGCAGAAAAAAAGTTGTATCATCCAAGTCAGCTTTTAAGATTTGTGAAAGTAAAAACTCTCTGTGAATCCCTGGCATTACTGTCCAGTTGTATTTCCATTCCTCCCAAATGAAAGCAATACATATATATAGGCTATCCTATAACTGGAATGCCAACGAAGCACTGCATAGCTCAATTCGGTGAGAAGTTGGCTTTCAGTGGGTCAGCATTTTATGGACTTAGGAACAACAGAGTGCTGAGGAATAACAATGTTATTATTGCTCAAAGGTCCTGGACAAACCCCCGTCCTCAGTCATTAAGTGAATGACAGGACCTAGTTAGTGCAGGGGGTAAGGCCCTGTGCCTTGCAATCTTCTATTATGGGCTTAATGACTTGAAAGGCTTCTTTATTTATAGGGTATTGATTATCTCTTGGGAGAGGTTTTGAGGGATCTATTTAAATCTTGATGGGAGGTGTACTGTGGATTCTGCCAATGTCAGCTGAAGATTTTGCCCATAAGGAGGATGTTAGCTGATCTGATGGGAATGAATGGCCAATATCCACAGATGCAGTTATAGCACCATCAGAGACAGAGTAGGTAATATGTCCAAGGGTCATTTAATTCCCCTCATAGATATTTTGGTTACTACTGTCAAATTCTAGAATTATTTCCCCCTTTTCGGACAAAGAAATTCTGTTATGATATATATTTTTAAGAAATCTCAGCCCAATAATTAAATACGGCTGAGGAACTAAGGAGAAACGGTGCGTATCTCTCTAAGGGCCTAAACAAAAGGAAATAGGTTCTGTGACAGAACTCTGTTGAGGTTTCTTTGAGACCCCACTTTTTTTTTAGTACTGTGAGGCTGGGGCTGCTGTATAGCAGTGGGGTTGAGAAAGGAAAAAATAGCCCTAGTGTCAATAAGGACAGAGAGATTTATTCCCAGTCTAGAGGGTGGTTTCTCTGAGTTGATTAAGAGGGAGTATTGGGAAAAGCCCTTGTAGTTCCTTGGGGCCCCATCATCGGGAATTAAGAGGACATTGGAAAGGCTGGCTAGAGGGCTAAACTTGTAACAGTTTTTTTTTTTTCAACCATTGTCCAGGCTCTTTGCAATAATAGCAAAACCTAGAGGGGTTTTTTGTTTTGTCTTTGTTTTCTTTCATTTAGGAGGCTTCATCTGCCACAGTTGAAAGTTAAGAATTTTAGCGATCTTTCTCATCTAGGTGCACACCAGCTGCTTTGCCAAATTAAATGGACATAGCTTCCCATTCCAACATGGGCCTTTTAACTAAAAAAAGAAATATTCCAGCCCAGCCTGTTAGTAAAGTTAGAGTTCAGTGTTACTCAAGTGGATTCAGCATCCAAAGGGAGACCATAATTTCCTTTGAAAACAATCTGAATTCAATTGTAGTAGTTATGAACAGGTTCACCAGGCTTTGTGTGCAAGCCTGAATTTTATTCCAGGTTTAGCAAGACAACTGTAATTGCTCAGTAGAGGTCTCCTAGCTTCTTGCCAAAACTTAGTGGTCTGTTTTCCCAAATCCCTTTCAGGATGTTCCCACTGAGCCAGTTTCATCCAATGCTAGGCCTGGTCTTCACCAACAAGCATGTGAACTAACTGACATAAATCTGAGAAATACGGCTGGTAAGTTTGAATAATTATGTTAAATTCCTCAGAAAACCTGTGGAGGTCCTCAGTCACATCAGGAAACTCTTTATGGATCACAATTCAGCCTTGCTCCAGGGAACTTCAGAAATTTCATGTTTATTCGGATCCTTAGAATGCTTAACTCTAAAAGGACAGGTTTTAATAGGTTCAGGAGAGGAGGGAGCAAAGAAAGGTTAGGAGGAAAAGGGAAGTTCAGTAAAAGGATTAAAATGAGGGAGTGGAGGATGTAGAGGAGATGGGACATTGCAGAGGGGACAGAGGAGAACGGCTCTGGACGTGGGCCCTGAGCATGAGGTGGCTGCCACGTGTCTGTAGACCAAGAGAATGGGGGAGGAGAAGGAGAGGCCTCAAAAGCCATTTCGGCTTCTTTCAATTGTTTGCCTCACTTTTCAAAAAGGCAGACTTAACATCATGAGAACATTTGGAAGCCTCAAGGTATCAAAATAGGCATCCTATTCAGATTTTTTTTTCGAGTCGCAGCTTTCTAATTTTGAGAAAACAAATTTGGGGAGATTGAAAGTCCACCATAACAGCCATTGGTGTTCTAAGTTATTTTTGGTTCAGTTGGTCCATTTGGTCAGAAATGAACATGAGGAGGGATCATAGTTTTTAAACACAAAACTGGCTGGGGTCCAAGAAGGGGGGCAATCACAAAGCATTTTGAAGACTGAGGTCTCATTTCTTAGAGGTTTTTTTCTCTAGAGTAAAGATAAAAATTCCTAAACAGCAGAATTACAACAGGAAGTTTGGTTCCAAAAGGAATCAAGCCAAAGGCTAGCTCAGGTCCAGTAGTAACAGTCCAATTCAAAAAAGGAATTGGAACAAAGGCCATCACATATCACCAGCACAGTTCCAACAAGAACAGTCCAGTCCCCAAAAGATATGGACTGGAAGCCAGCACAGGTGTGGTAGGAATAATCTGCTCCAAACAGGAGTTGGAATGAAGGCTTATCACAATTCCAGGGAACAGTCCAATACCCTGGAGGATATGGACCAAATGCAAATTGTTTCACTGGCACAGTCCCACAGGAACAGTACAACCTGCAAAGAATATGGACCAGAGGCCAGCACAAAGGCCAGCAAACAGTTTCACGGAACAGTCAGTTCCAAGAAGGAATTGGACCAAAGGCCAAACAAGTGCTCTCAGAAAGAACAAGTTCCTAAATCAGATCCTGAATAAAGCCTGGAGAGCTCAAAGACACAAAGACAGCAGAGCTCAAAACCCAGAAGACTTACTCTGCAGCTCCAGGGTCGACAAGAAAGCAGTGAGCTCAGTGGCCTCTGGGCACTGGTACCCATTTGTTCACTGGCCTCAGAGCTACTGGCGTGGGGGTTGGGGGTTCTTCTCCGGATCCCACTCATGACACCAAGTAAGGTTAACCTTAAAATAAAGCTGTCTGTTATTTTAGTAGTAAAATGGTTTTTTTCAGATGCAGAGAAGTACAACCCAGGACATTCAAGCCATGGCAAAACCACAGGCATGTCCAGAGAACAGAGCAGAGGAAGCTCTCTTATAGAGGAAGGGGAATTATTCTAAGCAAAAAACCCTTGGAGGAAACTGGGAGTTCCACATGTCATGGCTGCTCACTGGCTGAGTTGTAACAGTCTCTCAATGGCTGAGCTGTTGCTGGGGGAGGCAGAAAATCATCCCTCTTCCTACTCGGTGATAAAGTAGCCGAAATACTATGAGTTGTATGGTATCCTTCTCTTCCTTCCTGTGAGGTCTGCAATTGACCAGAAGGGGTGGATCTGAGAGCTCTTACTGCACACCTCCCCTCTGCATGTCAGTGAGGCTTCCCATTATCAGTTTTCACAATGGACAAATTTAAAATGAAAAGCTATAAAAATTCTACAGGAAAATAGAAGGGAAAATCTATAAACCACCTTGGGTTTGGTGATGAGTTTTAACATAAACACCAGAAGCCTAGCCACGAAAGAAAAATATTAATGTGGACTTTATAAAATTAAATTTTTCTACTCCATGAACTACCTTGTTCAGAGAAACAAACACAAAATGGGAGAAAATATTTGGAAAACACGTATCTGATAAATGATTTGTACTGAAAATATACAAATACCTTTAATACAAACAATTAAAAATTGCTAAAAATCTAAACAGACACCTCCTGCAAGATATACTGATAGTGAATAAACATAAAAATATGCTCAACATCACATATCACTACGGAAATTACAAATTAAAGCAATGACATAACACTGCATGTATTAGAACTGCTAAACTCCAAAAATATGATAACAATTGCTGGGGACTGAAGAATAACAAGAACCTTCCTTCCTTGCTGGTGGGATGCATGTACAGCCACTTTGGAAGACAGCCTGGCTGGGTCTTTCAAAGCAAGTCTCACCTTAGGACCCAACAATTGCACGTCCAGCATTTAGTCAACTGCTTTGAAAAACTGTCTAAACAAAATTCAGGATACAATTATGACCAGCAGCTTATTCATAATAGCTAAAAACTTAAAGAAATCAGGATGAATAGATAAGCAAATTGGGGTACATCAGATGAAGGAGAGCAGAATATGCCCCAAATTATGCCTCTTTGGCATAAGTATTATCAGGCTGATTAATTTTAATGAACAGCAGACACAGGAGAATCTCTGAAAACTAAGTCAAAGTTGAACTTTGTGGAAGAATATCCCATTTATAAGGGGTCTCCAAGTTTGTAAGGGTACCTCCCTGTCTGTACCAGGAGTGGAAGGGTGACTGAGTCTCTGGAAACTCTTATCAGTGGAGTTTGACCTGGAGTTCAACCTGAACGACCACCTTGTGCTTGTTTACTGTGCTTTGCCTGATAACCTCCCTTAACTGGCTTCCCTACTCCTCCAGAATCTTTCTTGTTTTTAGCTGACAATAGCATGCAAGGTGATGGCTTGGGTCATGTAAAGAAGTTATTCAGTTTTTCTGGGCATCTCATGGGAAATGTACATGTTATTATGTTTCTGTCTTTTTCTCCTGTTAATCTCTTTTATTATGGGGTGTGGGGGGATGTCTTAGCCAAGAACCTAGAAGCACAAAGGAAAAACTGTTTTTACTCTCTTACACATGCAATGGAATACTATTCAACAACAGAAAGGAAGGAGCCATCAACCCATGCAGAGATGAATGGATAAATCCTGCGTGTATTGCTAAGTGAAAGAATCTAATCTGAGGAGGCTACATACTGAAGAGCCCTACTTATATGACATTGTGGGAAATGCAAAATGACAGAGATAGTAAATGAATCATGCAGTGGGGGGCTTGAAGAATTCCACAGGTTACTTCAGCTCTGGATACCTGCCACTACACAGGTGTCTAAACCTACAGATTTTCACATCCCAACAATTAAATCATAGTCTATTCAAATTAAGTTATTTAGGATGTGGGAGTTTCACAGGATGGAATGCAAAATGTGACAAAGAATTTAACTGTATTAGAAATGTATGAAAAAACACTCACTGTGGTGGAGTGGAAGGTGCTGACCTAAGTCACCTTGGAAATGAATGGAAGCTGGAGGCTAAAGGCAAAACTTACTGTACATAGTGTGCTCTATTTTATAAAGCTATTTCCCTTGGGGTGGGGGGCATCATGGCTAACAATCCTGAAACTGAGACAGTATAAGGAAGAGCAAGAGGGACTTAATCTTAAGCTAAACCCCCATCCTGAGGCTTAAAGGTTAAATGGGTAAAGTTCTCAGAATGTCTTTCAGAAACAAAGAATTTGTGGCCAGCCAGTTAACCAACTACCTGGTCAACAATCAATTGACCACATCTTGAGCCAGAACAAATACTCCCAGAATAGATGACCCATCCCTGTTTTTGTACAAAGAATTATTGCCTTGGAGAAGAAAGGAACAAGAAATTACAAAATTCTTTTGTGTCAGTTTATCTTATCTTATACAAACATCAAAGAAGTGGGGGGGGGGTCCCTGACCATGTCCTGAGCCAACACCTGCCGACCATGAGGTGGTGCTACTAGGACCCAAAAGCTGGAGATGACATCATAGAATGATTTATCAATACCAATCCTCCCAAACCCCTCAGTCTCTCCCAAAATCCATGTAAGCTTAACACCATGGTTCCTTGAAGAGCCAGCACTCCCTCTGGCTGACTCGCTTATACACAAGTCTTTCCTTTCAGTGAAAAACTCTGCCCACTTAGTACTCTGTTGGGAACTTTGCTCATTTCCATGACAGAGGATCCCAAGAACCTGGCTGAGGTCTGCTGACAAAACCACTACATCTGCGACCTGGAGCGAAGTGGTGGACTGAACAGTGACAAAGGGTGGGAATCAGGTCTCTCCCTGTTGGAAGGGGAGCTGCAGAAAAGCAAGAGCAGAAGGTCACGGTATCCACGTGAGAGTGGGTCAGGTCAGAGACATCAGTACAGACTCACCCACAGCTTAATGAGGATTAAGACAGTTCCATACAGAGATCCTTATGATTAGGTGTGTGTACACAGTGAAACATGGACATGGCTGGAGCTGAGACAGAGTGCAGCTGGAGTGGCTGCTGGAGAAAAGCCACCTCGTTCGCCTCTGAACTGATTCGGAACCTTTGGACTGAGCAAAATGTTTTTACCTGGGCAATTGTTTTAATCAGTTGTTTGAGAAGTCAGCAGGAGAGTGGACACTGGATCAAAGTCTGATGAGTGTGAACTTTCTAAAGATCGAATCAGTAGTCAATGTATAACCTAGATTAGTTTAGCTTCTTAAACCACCCATAGAAAACTTTTTTTCTCTACTTAACGCATATAGTTGCCCGCCCTCCCCAAAAGAAAACACACACTTCTTTTTCCTCATAAACCCCTTTTTTCAACATACAGATGGGAACACTGTTTCGGTATCTGACTGAACATGTGCTGCCAAATTGCAAGTCTTTAATCCCAAATAAACTCTCATTTGCCTCTCACTTTCAGGCTGACAGCAGAACTTGCAACATACACGTATTTCCTTGTGTTGTCCGCTGAGCGCATTTAGCGCTCACACAAGTTTTTGATACCATTCTCTAATAAAAGGAACCAGGGCTCTTTGAAGAAATGGCTGATACTGGGACTGAGACAGTACATATAGGACCCAGGATAATACTGAAGTGTCACAAAGTAAAGAAGCAGCAAAAAGTAAAGCCCCACAAAGACTGAATACATGAGAGGAAAACAGGAGCCAGTGGAAAGAGCTCGCCACAGCCAGAGCAGGCGTGGCCTGATCAACCAGGCACTGTGGTGCTGGACTGTTCCCAGGTGCCCACCCTGGGGACAAGCAATGATCACATGTTTTTTTCAAATAAATGGGATTGAATAGACCTCTCCTATGCATACCAATTCCAAAGAATTGATGTACACATTCAGCATCCCTCACAGAGGTACAGCTGACTCCTGTTTCCTGAAGTGTGGGCTCCATACAGTCTTCCTCCTAACAAAGATGACAGAAAGGGCACAGGGAAAAGTAACTTCCCATGACCTCAGCCAGTGACCAAAGTTAACCTGTACATGGTAAGTCGCCTCAAAAGCATACTATTTTGAATTAAAATGATGAGAAAGCACTTTACCTCTGTGACCTGCTTCCTCAAAACCCACAACCTGTCTAATCCTGAGAAAAGTGCTAAGTAAATCCCAAAGAGGGACATCCTACAGAGCATCTGACACATCCATTGTCAACATCATCGAAACGAGGAAAGTCTGAGAAACTGTCCAAGCCAAGAAGAGCCTAAAGAGACAGGAGGACCAAATGTCATGTGGTGCCCGCACAGACTCCTGGGGCAGAGAGAGGCAGAGCGACAGGGGTGCAAGTGAGATGCGGACTTCATTCATAACATCAGTATTTATTGATTCAACTGGAAAGAGGAGAAAATAAACATCAAATAAGAGAAACCCCCGAAGAAGAAATTCACATTGCCAACAGGCACATGAAAGATGCTCCACATCGCTAATTATCATGGAAATGCAAATTAAAACCACAATGATATATCACCTCACACAAGGTAGGATGGCCAACATAGAAAAGACTAGGAACAATAAATGCTGGAGAGGATGTGGAGAAAGGGGAACCCTCCTACACTGCTGGTGGGAATGTAAACTAGTTCAACCATTGTGGAAAGCAGTATGGAGGTTCCTCAAAAAACTAAAACTAGAAATATCATTTGACCCGGGAACTCCACTCCTAGGAATTTACCCAAAGAAAACAAATTCTCACATTCAAAAAGACATATGCACCCCTATGTTTATTGCAGCACTATTTACAACAGCCAAGATATGGAAGCAACCTAAGTGTCCATCAGCAGATGAATGGATAAGGACGATATGGTACATATACACAATGGAATACTATTCAGCCATAAGAAAGAAACAGATCCTACCATTTGCAACAACATGGATGGAGCTAGAGGGTATTATGCTCAGTGAAATAAGTCAGGTAGAGAAAGACAAATAAATACCAAATGATTTCCCTCATTTGTAGAGTATAACAATGAAGCAAAACTGAAGGAACAAAATAGCAGCAGACTCACAGACTCCAAGAAGGGGCTAGTGGTTACCAAAGGGGAGGGTGGGGGAGGTCAGGTAGGGAGGGAGGGAGAAGTGGATTGTGAGGTATTGTAATTGGTGTGTAGGGTCACTGGGAAGACAGTGTAGCTCAGAGAAGACAAATAGGGACTCTGTGGCATCTTACTACACCGATGGACAGCGACTGCAATGGGGTATGGGGAGGGACTCGATAATAAGGGTGAATGTAATAACCACATTGTTTTTCTTGTGAAACCTTCATAAGAGTGTATGTCAATGATACATTAATAAAAAAAAAAAAAACCTACTGCACCAAACTGGAAACCTAGAGAAAATGGGTTATTTCTAGTAAAAATTCATATTAACAAAATGTGCCCTAAAGTAAGGAGAATGCAAGCAGACCAACTAGCCATCCAGGGACCTCTCGCCCTGCTGGGACTTCCCTCTCCCAGGACAGGGAAGGAACAAGGACAGAGCTAAGCAGCAGCTACCCTAAGACCTAGCCCCACCCAGGCCCTTCATCTCCCCAGGCCGTGCCTTGCCCAGTGGGGACACCATGGGGAGGGAGTCTTGGCAATTGCTAATTCTGGTGTGTCTGCTGGGACGTTTTTAATTCCAAGGGCATGGAAACAGAGAAGTAAAATAAACTAATCATCTTTTATAAACTGTAGAAATTAATTAATACTCACAAGAGGTGAGTTTAAGATCAGGCTTGGGCCTGGCATGTCCCTGGGCTCACACTCTCGCCGTATGACCTGGCCCCTTTCCACCCTCACCCTGCTAAGTGCCTTTGGGGCGGCCCCCTTTCACAAGCACGGTCTGTCCCACTGCATCCTGGGCCTCCAGCAGCTCCAGGCTGACACCCACTCACCATCCATTCTACAAGGAAGGTTTCCCCTTCCCTGGGATTTAAATGCCTTTGGCCTGGCTTGTTCATATTCTCATCCCTGAACCCATCAGAGCACACAGAGGATGGAACGTGGCGTTATCTAGATTGGGATCATAAGCCCATCTTCCAAGTGGGCGAAACATGGGGTCTGCTCTCTGGAAATACTTGTAGTGGATCCCTAACCTAAACACTAACCTTCACCCAAACCCTGACCCTGAGCCTGCACCATCCTAACCCTAATCCATTCAGTCCCAACTATAACTTATATCAGAAGGGACTAAAAGAATTTATACCCTATTCCAATCCCTTTTTCTAGTGTAACCAGAACCATATATTACATTTTTATCTGAACCCTCAGCCTATTCAATCATCTTTTCTAAATGAGCTCAACGTGTAAGCTGAATAAAACCCTAACTCTGATACCCACATAACCTTACACTGTCATTGCTTATTAAATAAACTTTTTGCTTAATCTCAACCCTAACCTCTAATTCCTAACCCTAACCCTACCCCCAACCTCCACTCAAAACCTAACTCTAACCCAGCCTGTCTCACGCTTACCCTCTAACTCCCAAGCACTAACCCATCCGAACACTTACAGCCATGCAGAACTTCAGCCAAGACCTGCTCGATCCCAGCCTTAATGCCCCTCTGCCCCTGTATTCAATTCCTAATTTGAGCATGACCACAGCCCTTGTGAGGCCTCACCCTGACTCCTCCTGCCACATGTCCACGCTGACTCCCACCATGACCCCCACCCTGATTCATGCTCATGTCACCAGGAGGCCAAGAACGGAAGTCCCTGTTTCCTTCCCAGCCCTCCTCGCTGTGCACCCCTGTGCCAGTGAATGTGGCCTTGTCCCCCAATGCCCACCCACCTCTGAATCCAGCACCCCTCAAATACACCACCCAGCAGCAGGATGGGGTTTTGTTTTTGATTTTTTGCTAAGTTTTATTTTAATCCAAGGACTGCTTCATACAAAATGTCATTGTAGAAACAATAGCAGAATCCAAAGTTTGGCTGATAAATGTTACTCAGGCAGCACTAGTCAACCACAGAATTTTTTTTTGAAGCAAGTCCCAGCTGTGTTGCAGGGTTGGGACTTCTTCCTTTTTTTTTAACACTGTTGTTAAATATAAAGTTTTGCAACAAACTTTTGATTTATATCAAATATAATTAAAAATTAACAAATGAATACATTGTATCAAAAAGTACGAAGATATACATTTTCATGCACATACTTGTATATATGTATATATGTATATATTTTACATGCACACATAACTTGCTCAAACTACAGCCACTGCTTGACTGGTTCCAGATGCAGACAACTCATTGATGCATTTCAAATTTGGCAACTCACTATGAGATTTCAGGGGAAACGTGATAGCTAAGAAGAGACAATACAGAAACAAAACCCAAGTCAGGAAAACAACACATGGTGTCTCCTCCCCCACTCCCTGTAATCTTCACTGATTGCAGCGTCTAGAAGAGTCCAGACAATCCAGTCAGGATCTGAGTCTAGAAAAGTGGATTCCCCACCCAAAGTGGCCTGGGAGTCAGCTGTGGTTCTGCGCAGAAAGGATACATTCAAAATAACATAGGCTGGGGGAGCAGAGACAAACATCAGTATCAAAATACACATCCTTCTGTTTTGCAACAGGAGCGCAGCAATCACATGCACCGTCCTACTGGAGTGAAATAGTCTGCTATCTTAAAGTCTCAGAGTGTTGTGCCTTCGAGTAGAGAAATTCTATAAAATGGTTTGGTCACAATCATGCTGAAACTCTAGAACAGGTGGCGGCCATGTGTTTTTTGTTGCATAGCCCTGTGGGTTTTTGGCATCCACTCACTGGACGCGCTCCGCACACCGACACGCACACTCACACCACACGCCGTTTCTTTAAGGAGAATCACGGGCTAAAAGCCAGTGGGAGCACTCAGATGATCCAGCAAAGAAACCAGCTGACATTTCAAGACATGGAGGACACAGCAGATCGACACGTGTAAACACTTCCTGTGTGCCGAAAGTGAAGAGTCTCCCCCCGTTTTATGCACAAAGTCCTAACCAGTCTTTCACCTGTGGGAGTGGCCATGAGGCTGCATGTCCACTGCCGGCTTCCCCGCATCTTGTGCCAGAAACACTGCTGGGCTTCAGATGCCCAACATGAGCCACAGTGGCGGAGTTTCTCCTTCATCAACCACTTCGTCTGAATTTCAGCCTCATTTCAGTTGGGAGTCCCAAATGCTCACACCTGCTCAGACACAGCCCTCCCTCCTGCCCCGTGGGCCCCATCCCCAACCATCCCCCACACATCCAATCTCTTCCCCTTCTCCAGCCTTACGTGAAACTTCCTGACAACACAGATCACGGCCCATCCCTGAGAATAAGATGGAGAACAGATTGAGTGCCCCCAGCAAGCACATGTTCTACACCACTCTGTGGCTTCTCAGGAAACCCTTCCACAACTGGAGGAAAACGGGGAAATGGTCATCTCATTTCCAACTGTACCCATCCTCTCAGATGTTATCTGTGTTCTCCATTGGCATCAGCCTTTTACTTTGTTGCTGTTTGAAATGGTTTCCACCAAACCCACCCACAGTTCACACAGGCCCCACGTCACTGCCACCAGGAGCCCGGCGCGAGAGGGCTCGGAGTCAGGCACTTGGTGGAGAGCAGCGCGAGCCAGGGGTCACCTGGAGGACTGCCTGGACGGGACCCGAGAGCATCTCCTCGCACAGGTCACACACACACATGCATCATGAAAAGTTGAGATTTCCTAAGGGTTTGACTTTAAGTTAGGGTTAACGTTTCTTTCCCCATTTTTCTGCTTCTGTTTTTTCTGGACCTAATACATAGAATTGACAAGAGTGAAGGGCATTGGGATTAAAAAACAAAATGAATGGCAAGAACATTTTTGGATTTGGTCCTTGCAGGGTTGACAGTGTCTGGGAGAGGACAGAGAGCATTTGAGTGTATTTCTAGTGTCCACTTGCTGATCAAATTATGAAGAGTGATGCCAGACGTGTGTGTGTTTGTGGATGCTGACAAGGCCTGCATGGAGCCGTGGGCCGGGCTCCCAAGGTGCTGCTCTGTCTGCCATTGACTCCATCCTGAGGTCTCACCACACTTTTAGACACGGTCTGCTTCTCTGTACCACACCTTTGGATAAAGGATGCTCCCCCACAAGATTCAGACCTCCTAAAAAGGATTCCAAGCACGTACCCCAGATGCTGGGGTCCATCTCACAGGATTCAGACTCCCTGAATCCGGCTCATCACATGCCACCACCTCCCGTCAGGTCTGTAGTATGAGACCCAGGAAGGCAGCACACTAGGGGATGGAGAGAGCCTCATCCCTCTAGAAAGGTCATTAGTAATCCATCCAGTGTGAGAGAAGAGGAGCAGCGGGGCCTCCACCCAGCTGGCCCAGGAGGCTAGGCCCCCGAGCGTCCCTGGGAGCCCAGTGTGGATGATAAAACTCATCAAGTGACTGCGCCCGCTGAGCAGGCGCATGGCGGTGGTGGCCACGGTGCAGCTAGCACCAGTGGTCTTGGTCTGGGTGGTGGTAGCTGTGTCGTACCCGGCCACCAGAGCTGAGCCCCAGAGTACAGTGGTAGCCATTGGGCACACGGCGGAGGGGATGGGACTGGGAGGTCAGGGAGGACACGTAGGAAGTCCGGGAGGAGCGGCCTGAGTTAGTGGCCACAGCCTCCTCGAAGGTGAGTGTGTCCTCAGGCTGGGTGTGGGCAGTGGCCTCGCTGTCCAGACGCTGTCCCAGGTAAGGATCAGAGCCGATTCGAGAGCAAGGGGCCAGGGGCTGGCTAAGGGTGTCTCTCTGGAGCAGGGCATTGTGTTCAGAAAGGCCACGGCTAAGCCGACCAGGGGAGAAGGCAGGGAGGCTTGTCTGAGCCCCAGCAAAGTGGACAGGGGAGGAGTTGGCCGTCTTGTAGGTGATGCTGGGACGGGGGGTCAGCGGGGTCTGGGGGAGCTGCCTTCGCCCACCACGGCCAGGGGTGCTAGCACCAGATGTTGACAGCAAGGGGCTCCCATTCACTGAACCACTACCCTAAAAGAAAATGGAACAGAGCAAATCAAAATCAAAGGACCAGATCAAACAGAGCACAGTACAGGTGAGAGTCTCGGAGGTGGGGTTTGAGGGGCACAGAAGAGGGCAGGTGGGCTGGACCCAGGGCAGCCCAGGAGGGGAACAGGCAGGATGTGGGGAGCGGGAAGGCAGATGGCACCAATTAAGGCCAAGATGGCGGCCAGGGGATGGCAGGTGATGGGATGGGCCAGGGAAGAGGAGAGATGGCATGGTCCAGGAAGGGAGAGCACAGACCTGGCTGGGAGCAAGGACATGAGGGTTGGATTGCAAAGGTACGGGAAGGCTGTGAGGAAGGGCTGCCTTGAACACCCAGTCTTACCTGTCTCAGGGGTCCTGGTTCCTGACTGGCTGTTGGCGATGCAGGGTGGCTACTGAGAGAGGGCTTGGGCTGGGGGGGCTCACGGCTCCCAAAGCGGTCACATGAGTAGAAGCGCTGCTTCTCGGAGGAGGAAGACTGCCTCCGCTCCTGGGACCGGCCCCGCTCCTGCCTGCGCTCCTTCCGGCAGCCCGCAGGCCCCTCTCCCTGGGGCGGCCCTGGACCCGCAGTGCTGCTGGGTGCTGGCCCAGGAAAAGGAGGAGTCAGGCAGTCAGGCCAGCAGGGAGACAGGCCTCCCGCCTGACACCCAGACCCTCCAGAGCCAGCAAGGAGTCCCAGGGAAGAGCGGCGGCAGGGGGGAGGGGGCAGTCTTGCCTGGTCCCCAGGCCTAGGACTCACTGCTTCCTACACAGGGAAGACTGTAGGGGTTGTGAGATACAGAAAGGAAGAGGGTCCCCCACGGGCTCTCAGACCCCAGACCCAGGCCACAGCCACATGAATGTTCTCTTGCACGCACCACCATCCGTGTCTGCGGACAAGCTGGGCCCCTTCTCCAGGGATTTCTGCTTCCTGTCCCTGCGGCGATGGCAGCGGTGGTGGTGGTGGGAAACAGCCTGGCTGGCTGGCGCACGGTCCAGGGTAGCATTGCAGAGATGAGCCACGCGGGGGCGCGGGGGAGCCAACGTGGAGATGGAGCGCTTCATGGGGCTGGCATCTGGGGGTGGCTGCAGGAGAGAACAGGGCAGGTGCACAGCCTGAGAGTGGGGACTGGGGGTACGGTGCCTAGGAGACCCTGGCCCATGGGGTCCAGGGTCCTCAGGAAGCTACACTGAGGGACCAGGGTCCAGAAGCCATCAGGCCCGCCCCTCTTCCTGGAAAGTTCTTCCCCACCTGAGACCCAGCCTTTCTGCACAAGGTGCTATTGATGTTTGTGAGTGTCCATCTCCCACACCTGGTGGGGCCTGGGTGGCCCACTGGCCTCTATGTCCCTAAAAGACAGGGAGGATGCCAGGAGGAGGGAGGCTGTTGGCCTGAATGGAAGCACCCAGAGATGCCTCGGTGGCTGCAGTGTGATGGCTCTGCCAGCCCATCTGTGCATCCAGCAGGACCATGAGGCTGCTCCCCTGGGGCTGAAATCAGGACATGTGGGAACAGGTCCTCTGAGTGGAGCTCACCCACAGCCACTGCTCAATGCCAAGCACCAAGGGAAAGAAGAAGAAGATTCTGGGGAAAAGACAGCAGTGTAAGAAGGCAAGGCAGAAACCTCCTTCCAAATTCACATAAAACACAAAAATACACCAAATACAACAAAACCTGAAAATGACCTGAAGACTGCAGAACTGACTGCCTACATCTGGGGAAGAAGAGAGGACCCCACAGAAAGTGGCAAAGCTGAGATCCAGCAGGACCCAAGCCCTCCCCCTACCCTAGCTCCCAGGTGGGAGGAAGAGGAACCGAGCAGGAAGGGAGCAGGAGCCCAGAACTGCTGAACACCTGGCCCTGGAGATCTGCTCCAGGAACACAACGAACCCACATTAATGGAGCTCTGGTGATTAGTGGGGCTGGACAACAAAGACAGGCGGAACACTTGGGGAGGCTGAGATTCCAGCCACTTGTGGGGAACAGGAACACTTTACCAACCCCTCCCCACAAGACAAAAGCAAAGAGGGCAGTTTGAGAGACTTCCCAGCAGCAAGAGGGGCGCCAGAAGGGCAAGGATTACACAGAGCTCTCTGCCCAGGAGAAAGATCAGGTGGACGACACCTCCCCAATCCACCCTCAGCCCAACAGGTTAGGAACTCTCAGGAGCTTCAGACACTCCATCCTTGCTGGAAACACAGCCCCAAGGCCCCCCACTGTGGTGCATGGTCTGCCAGCCGTCAGCGAAACCGAACTTTGCTCCCGGGTAGGCAGAGGGAGACCCTTCCAGCCTTCTGAGGCCTGTTTTGGGGCAGACTGCGAAGTACCTGCAGGAGCCTGCCCCGGGAGCTCCTTCCTCCCTGCAGGCGCTGGCCCATCTTACCTGTGGCCCCCACCATTGCTGCAGGCTATGGGGGGAGGGTAGTTCCACCCACAGCTACTCCAGTGGCACAGCCCCAAGTATTCTCCCTGCTCCCCCAATCAGCTTATGGCCCACACAACCCACGTGAAATCAGATCACTACAAGCCAGACAGAAAGGTGCCCCGCCCATTGCACGCCAACAGCTGGCGCTCCTGCACAGGAAATTAAGCTTCTGAGCACTAGAGGGCGCCTCCTACACAAAGTTATTATTGCATAGGAAACACTAAAAAAAAATGAAGAGGCAGAGGAACTTGGTCCATACAAAACTACAAAACAAAACACCAGAAAAAGTGCTGAGTGAAACTGAAGTCACCAATCTTCCTGATAAAGACTTCAAAGTAAAAGTCATAAACATACTCACTTGATCTACAGAAAAATATTCAAGATCTCAGGGAGGACCTCAACAAAAAGACAGACGGCCTCTAAAAAAGTCACTCAGAACTGAAGAATACAGTATCTGAAATGAAAAATACAATGGAGGGAATTAATAGCAGGTTTACACAGGCTGAAGAGGTTGTAGGTGATGTGGAAATTAGGGAGAAAGAAAACAATGAAGCCAAAAAACAGACAGAAGAAAGGATTTCTAGGAATGAAAGAATAATAAGAGAGCTGTGAGACCAATCCAAACGGAACAATATTACCATTATAGGGGTACCAGAAGAAGAGAGAGAAAAAGGGATAGAAAGTCTCTTTGAGAAAATAATTGTTGAAAACTACCCCAGTCTGGGAAAGGAAATAGACACTAAGGCCATGGAAGCACAAAAATCACCCAACAAAAGGAACCCTAGGAAGACAACACCAAGACATATAATATTAAAATGGCCAAGATCAAGGACAAGGAGAGAGTACTGAAACCAGCCAGAGAGAGAAAAAAGATCATGTATAAGGGAAAGCCCATCAGGCTATCAGCAGATGTCTTAGCAGAAAGTTTACAGGCCAGAAGGGAGAGGCATGATATATTTAATGCAATGAAACAGAAGGGCCTCCAACCAAGAATACTCCACTAGGCAAGATTATCATTTAAATTTGAAGCAGGGATTAAAAAATGTCAGATAAACAAAAGTTTAAGGAATTCACCGCCAAGCCAGCCCTACAGGATATGTTAAAGGGACGGCTATAGATGGAAGTGCTCCTAAGCCTAAATAGCTGCCACCAGAGAAAGTAAACCCACTGTAAAGGTACCAGACCAGTTAATTACCAAACAAGTACAAAATTAAATCAACTACTCACAATCAGTCAAGGGATACACAAAGAGTTCAGAATATGATACCCAATACATAAAGAGTGGAGGAGAAAGAAAAAGAAGGGGTGAGAGGAAAGTACCTTTAGATTGTGTTTGAAATAGTGTAATAAGCAAGTTTAGTGAGACTGTTAGATAGTAGGGAAGCTGCCCTTGAACCTTTGGAAACCACAGATCTAAAGCCTACAATGGCAATAAGTACACATCTATCAATAATCACCCTAAATGTAAATGGACTGAATGCACCAATCAAAAGACATAGAGGGGCAGATGGATAAAAAAAAAAAACAGGACCCATCTATATGCTGCAAACAAGAGACTTATTTCAGACCCAAACACATACACAGACTAAAAGCAAAGGGATGGAAAAAGATATTTCATGCAAATATTAGGGAGAAAAAAAGCAGGAGTTGCAATACTTGTATCAGAGAAAATAGACTTCAAAACAAAGAAAGTAACAAGAGACAAAGACAGACATTACATAATGATAAAGGGGTCAGTCCAACAAGGGGATATAACCATTATAAATATCTATGCTCCCAACATAGGAGCACCTACTATGTGAAACAAATACTGACAGAATTAAAGGGGAAACTAGAGTGCAATACATTCATTTTAGGAGACTTCAACACACCACTCACTCCAAAAGACAGGTCAACCAGATGGAAAATAAGTAAGGAGACAGAGGCACTGAAATAGATGGACCTAACAGACACCTAGAACACTCCACCCAAAAGCAAAAGAATACACATTCTTCTCAAGTGCACATGGAAGATTTTCCATAATAGATCACATACTAGGACAAATACTAGGGCCTCAATAAATTTAAAAAGATTGAAATTGTATCAAGCAGCATCTCAGACTACAGTGATATACGCAAAGAAAACAAAACAGCCCACGAACACATGGAGGCTTAACAACATGCTCGCAAATAATCAATGGATCAGTGACCAAATAAAAACAGATATCAACCAATATATGGAGAAAAATTAAAACAACAACTCAACAGCCCAAAACCTGTGGGACATGGTAAAGGCAGTTCTAAGAGGGAGGTACATAGCAATACAGGCTTACCTCAAGAAACAAGAACAATCCCAAATAAACAGTCTCAGTTCACAGTTAAAGAAACTAGAAAAAGAACAAATGATGCCCAAAGTCAACAGAAGGAGGGACATAATAAAGATCAGAGCAGAAATAAATAAAATAGAGAAGAATAAAACAATAGAAAGGATCAATGAAACCAGGAGCTGGTTCTTTGAGAAAACAAACAAAATAGATAAACCCCTCCCCAGAATTATCAAGAAAAAAAGAGAGTGTACACACATAAACAGAATCAGAAATGAAGAAGGAATAATCACAACGGATACCATAGAAATACAAAGAATTATTAGAGAATACTATGCAAAAATTGTATGTCAATAAAGTGGAAAACCTACAAGAAATGGACAACTTTCTAGAAAAATACAACCTTCTAAGACTGACCCAGGAAGAAACAGAAGATCTGAATAGACCAATTATCAGCAATGAAATCGAATTGGTAATCAAAACAGTACCTAAGAACAAAACCCCCGGACCAGACGGCTTCATGGCTGAATTTATCAAACATTTAAAGAAGAGCTTATGCCCATCCTCCTTGAAGTATTCCAAGAAGCAGAAGAGGAGGGAATACTTCCAAACTCATTCTATGAGGCCAGCATCACTCTAATACTAAAACTAGACAAAGACACCACAAAGAAAGAAAATTATAGACTAACGCCCCGATGAACATAGATGCAAAAATCCACAATAAGGTATTAGCAAAGTGAATTTAAAAAGATCATCCATCGTGACCAAGTGGGATTTATTCCAGGGATGCAAGGATGGTACAATATTTGTAAATCAATCAGTATCATACACCACATTAACAAAAAGGACAAAAATCACATGATTGTCTCAGTAGATGCTGAAAAAGTATTTGACGAAATTCAACATCCATTCATGATAAAAACTTAAAAAATGGGTATAGAGGGCACATACTTCAACATAATAAAGGCCATATACAACAAACCCACAGCCAACATCATAATTGACAGCGAAGAGCTGAAAGCTTTTCCTCTAAGCTCGGGAACAAGACAAGGATGCCCACTCTCCCTGCTTTTATTCAACATAGTACTGGAGGTCTTACCCACAGCAATCAGACAACACAAAGAAATAAAAGGTATCCAGATTGGTAAGGAAGAAGTTAAACTGTCACTGTTTGCAGATGACATGGTATTATACATATAAAACCCTAAGGTTTCCACCAAAAAACTATTAGAACTAATAACTGGATTTAGCAAAGTTGCAGGATACAAAATTAATACACAGAAATCGGTAGCATTCCTATATACTAACAATGAACTAGGAGAACAAGAAATCAGGAAAATAACTCCATTTACAATTGCATCAAAAAGAATAAAATACCTAGAAATAAACCTAAGCAAGGAAGTGAAAGACCTTTACTCTGAAAACTACAAGACACTCATGAGAGAAATTAAAGAAGACACCAGTTAATGGAAATCTATCCCATGCTCATGGTTAGGAAGATTTAATATTGTCAAAATGGCCATCCTGCCTAAAGCAATCTACAGATTCAGTGTAATTCCTATCAAAATACCAAAAGCATTTTTCAGTGAACTAGGCAAAATAGTTCTAAAATTCATATGGAACCACAAAAGACCTTGAATAGCCAAAGCAATCCTGAGAAGGAAGAGCAAAGCTGGGGGGATTACACTCCCCAGCTTTCAAGCTATATTACAAAGCCACCATAATCAAAACAATTTGGTACTGGTAGAAGTACAGACCCATAGATCAACGGAACAGAATAGAGAGCCCAGATACAAACACACATATATGTGGCCAATTAATATATGATAAAGGAGCCCTGAATATACAATGGAGAAAAGACAGCCTCTTCAACAACTGGTGTTGGCAAAACTGGACAGCTACATGTAAGAAAATGAAACTAGATTATTGTCTAACTCCATATACAAAAATAAACTCGAAATGGATCAAAGACCTAAATGTAAGTCATTAAACCATAAAACTCTTAGAAGAAAACATAGGCAAAAATCTCTTGAATATAAACATGAGCAACTTTTTCCTGAACACATCTCCTCAGGCAAGGAAAACAAAATAAAAAATGAACAAGTAGGACTACATCAAACTAAAAACTTTTGTACAGCAAAGGACACCATCAGCAGAACAAAAAGGCATCCTACAGTGTGGGAGAATATATTCATAAACAATTTATCTGATAAGGAGTTAACACCCAAAATATATAAAGAGCTCACATGCCTCAACATCCAAAAAACAAATAACCAGATTTAAAACATGGGTAGAGGATCTGAACAGACACTTCTCCAAAGAAGAAATTCAGATGGTCAATAGGCACATGAAAAGATGATCCACATTGCTAATTATCTGGGAAATGCAAATTAAAACCACAATGAGATAGCACCTCACACCAGTTAGGATGGCCAACATCCAAGAGACAAGGAAAAACAAATGCTGGTGAGGATGTGGAGAAAGGGGAACCCTCCTACATTGCTGGTGGGAATGTAAATTGGTGCAACCATTGCGTAAAGCAATATGGATATTCCTCAAAAAACTCAAAATAGAAATACCATTTGACCCAGGAATTCCACTCCTTGGAATTTACCCGAAGAAAACAAGATCCCAAATTCAAAAAGGCATATGCACCCCTATGTTTATTGCAGCATTATTTACAATACCCAAGAAATGGAAGCAACCTAAGTGTCCATCAGCAGATGAATGGATAAAGAAGAGGTGGTACATATACACAATGGAATACTATTCAGCCATAAGAAGAAAGCAAATCCTGCCATTTGTAACAACATGGATGGAGCTAGAGGGTATTATGCTCAGTGAAGTAATAAGCCAGGCAGAGAAAGACAAGTACCAAATGATTTCCCCCATTTGTGGAGCACAACGATGAAGCAAAACTGAAGGAACAAAACAGCAGCAGACTCACAGACCCCAAGAAGGGACTAGCGGTTACTAAGGGGGAGGGGATGGGGAGGGCGGGTGGGGAGGAGGGAGAAGGGAATTGAGGGGCACTATAATTCGCATCACTATATAGGTAGGTCACAGGGAAGGCAGTACAGCATGGAGAAGACGAGTCATGACTCTATAGAATCTTAGTTTGCTGAGGGACAGTGACCGTGATGGAGGGAGTGAGGACTTGATGATATGGGAGAATGCTGAGCCACTGTGCTGTGTATGTGAAACCATCATAAGGCTGTATATCAATGATATTTTAATTTAAAAAGATATTTTTAAAAAGGAGGGAGAAGAGGCATGAAACGGAGAAGTTGAGCATTCACTGAAGGGAGGCGACCAGGCCCTTACTCCACCTAGCTGGTCAGGGTGAAGAACTGGAAGAGGACAGAAGCACTACAAGTGGGAGTGACAGAGGGAAAAGTTACAAGAATGAAGTCCAAATTAACTGTACAGAACCAGAAACCACAAAAAAGGAGGCAGGAACAGGGCTGGAAGAAATACACAGAGGGCTCAGGCCACTCTCAGGCTACCTGGAGCTGGCATAGTCCTGGGCAGGCCCTGAAGGTCTGAGGCGCAGGCCAAGCCCCTCTCTGGCCCCTCACCTGCCTAGCAAGTGAAAGTAGAGACCCCTGTTATAGCCTCAGGTCTGCAGACCGCTCACTGAGGATCAGCCCAGGAAATATGCAGTCACAGCTCCCCACCCAAGGGGCCTTCCTGCTTGGTTCAATGCCCCAAAAAGAGCAGGGGCCAGAAGGGGACACTGCCTCCAGTGTCCAGAGAGAGAACAAGGCAGGTCATCCCTGGAACTTCTGAGGCCTCAAGAACGTGAAGGGGCAAAGGGTGAACCAATGTGGGAGGCACTGTGTGTGTTTCCTGGAGGAGGGCAGCAGCTGGGGTGTTTCAGGGAGAGGGAAAGGCTGGGTCAGGGGCATGAGGCTGGAGGCCATAGTGCCCAGATAGGGTGCTGAGCACAGGCGGGAGGCTGGCCTGGCCACACTTCTACAGACCAGCATCGTGTTCTGGGGACACCCAAAGTGGCTGATGGTATACTGGCTGCCATGAAGCCAGGGAGAATCCATCCCAGCCAAGCCCACACCCGGGACACAAACCCTCTCTATGCCAGGACTCCTCACCATCCACCCCTCCCACAACCCTGACCGTCCCAGACCACCCACCTGAGTCTCTGCCGCCAGGCGAGGCATGGAGGCTGCTCGGCCCTGGCTCTCCAGCCCAGGTTGGGGTTCTCCATCAGGACCTCTCAGGGCCATGCTCTGCATCTGGACATCCGCAGCCTGGAGATACAGCAGCCTCCCAGTTACGCCTGCTACCCTAGCCCACCCCAGCCCTGTCTCATACCCCCATCAGTCTCCCTCGCCCGGCCCCCCAGCCCTGGGAGCCCCCATGGGTCTTCCTAGCTGTACCACCGGGATCTCTGTGGAGTGGCCATGTGCCAGGGGCGTCCTCACTTCATGAGGTGCCTTCTGAGTGACCCGGGAAACAGACTCCTCCATGTAGTCCTCTTGGGTCTGTCTGTGGAAAAGAAAGGATGGTCCTATTGGCTCAGTGGCCACAGAATGCCCACCCAGGGCCTGGCTACCAGGAAGCTACTGGAAACCAATACCTCTTAGGTCCGCGCTGTCATAATGAGAGGCGCAGCAAGAGATGTGGACCCAATGCCAGGGCTTGGAATGGGCAGAGGAGAGGTGACCCTGGTCACCCATCCAGGGCAAGCCTGGGTCCACCACTTCCTTGTCTGGGGACATCTGGCTGGTTCCTCAGCCCTAGACAGGGACTCACCTGTGCCGTGGGAGCAGGGATTGCTCATGGCAAAGACCACATGTGTACAGCGTGCAGAACAGTAACTCAGGACATCCTTCCTGTGCTGGTGCACAGCCAGCCCAGAGAGCCCACAGCGCCCTCCTAAGGACCTGCCCCTTCCACACCTCCACAGTCACTCTCTCCTTCCAACACCGCCCCCCCTCACCCCACCCCCGAACTCCAGGCAGGGAGGCCTTTCTGCCCTGCCGATCTAGGCTCAAGTGTCATCTTTTCGGGAAGGCCTTCCCTGGCATAAGCAGCCCACCTGCTGCCTTTCCCTGTCAGGGTCTGTCCTCCTTATCACGTCTCCCACAGGCACGGGAACTGCCGAGCATTCGCCTGGGTTCCTGCTGCCTGCGACACTGTTCCACTCTCAGTCACCCAGGCTGAGTGGCATCGACTACACCCTGAGCTCAGACTGGGGGTCGGGACATGAGGGCTTCACCTGGCCACACTAATGCCCAGGCCAGTCCCTGCTGGGGCTTCTGAGAAAAGCATGCTCTGCCTTCACACACTGCATCTCCCCTGCACCGTGCCGTGCAGCCTCAGGAATGGCTGACCTGACAAGGAGGACAGAGCTGCCTTGAGGTCTGCACGCCCCTGAGGCCACTGCACCGGGAGCCGGGCTGCGCTCACACCTCCCTGCCGCCTCACCCAGGTTGAATGCTCTCTCACTTGCAATAAAGAAGAGTGATAACTGATCTGTGCAGAAATTGTAACAGGGAAATAAGAGGCATTCATTTACCTGAGTGGAAAGCCTGACTCCAGTCAATCAAAAAGGATATCTTAGCACCCCACCCTCTCCAACCCACACTCACATACACAGAATCAACTATTTAACTCTAAAATGCAAAAACAGGGTCTTAAGCAGGATGGAGAAAGGAAATTGAGAGCACGGGGGCCTTCCTGGGGCTCTGGGAGGCCAGTCCGCAGGGCCCAAGGGCACTCTTTGGGAAAGCCGTTTTCCTAAAAGAGTGCTCATTGTTTCCGTCTGGCTCTCCTGGTATTCTGTGGTGTCTCCCCCTCTGGACGTGTGCCCCTGCAGAGTCGCCCACACCTTGGGGGCCTCAGGCGTGGACAGGCGACTTGCCTTGTCAATAGGGCCCAAGGAGAGGCCTGGACACCCATGCTCTGGCCTCCCTCTGAGGCCTGGCTATTCTCAGGCCCTCACCAGGTGATGAGCCCAGACCCTGGGCATGAGAATAAGCCATCATGGACCCATCGGCCCCAGAGGAGCTAGCCCAGGCCCAGCCCCAAAGGACTGCCAGGCTGGCCCCAAAACACACACAACACATTGTTGAATTATGGCAGTTTGTTACTCAGCAAAAGCTGATTAACAGTCCAAGAAACAAAATTAGGCCTAAAAAAAGAATGTCCAAATGTGCAGGAAAGGAAGAAATCGGGAGCCTATCACATATGTTATGCCTGGCCTCATCTTTCTCCAGGACGGCAGGCTGGGTATCAGGCCCGGCCGCTCAGCCCTTGCTAGGCGAGGCATAGCACATGTGGTTCCCAGGGCTCAGTCCTTGACTTGCCTTGGCCAAAAGGATGTTAGCAGACATGGCTTATGGGTGGCTGAGGAGACATGCCCGTCTCCAGCTTGCATCACTCAGCAGCCCACAGTGTGGAAAAAAAGGGATTGTTATTTTGCCCCACTTGGTTTTAGGTGGCCTGTTACCAAGAATTATTGTGGCGAGAGTTATATGATAGAAAAAGATCTTACGAATTTGTCTACAAATTACAGTTGCTTCAGAAATCAATAGAGAAAGGAGATCTGAAAAGAACTATGTCCTAAGGGATAGGAAGGTTAAAACACTAACATGCTATTTAACAGAATGGGGTAGGGGGAGGACAGGAGGTAGAAACAATAATTTCTTAACAGTGTGCAGGCCTCAAGAGCCAATGGGGAAGCAGAAGCAGAGACCCCCTCACCTGAAAGAGGAATATGTGTGCACAGTGGGAGGAGACAGTTGGCCTCCACGCTGCCAGAGGCGTGCATCTGATGTCATGGGAACTGATTTTAGAGCCCACCACCATTCACCATCATTCAAGCAGCATGCCTGGACTAGCTTCTATGCAGTGCCCACAAGGAAACACCTGGGTGGAGGTGAGTGTGGAGCGGACAGTAGAGCCGATCCCCAAAAGCTGCAGTGGGAGCTGAGGGCTTCCTGTCCTGGAGCACTGCCCACAGCCCAAGGACACAGTGGGCAGTGGGAGTGAGCACAGGAGGTAGCGGAACTGGGACCCCTGCTTTCTCCCAGCTGCCTTAGGTACTCACACAGCCCCACCATTGCTGAGAGACGCTGAGCTCTTCTGTCGAAGGAAAACGCGGGCTCCTCGGAGCACGGCCGGCTGCGTCTGCTCCAGTGTGGCCTTCAGAGGGTGAAACAGGGACACGGGGCCCATCTGCAGGGACGACACGGGGAAGAGGGAGAGCTCTGAGGGCACGACCGCCCCTCAGACACCTGCCCTGACAGCATGTCTCAGTGACGGCCGGCCCTGTGCCATCCCCATCCTTATGTGTGAGGCAGCCAGGGCCCTGCTCTCAGCCTGGCCGCTAAGTGACATCAGGAAAGTCATTTCACTTGTTGGAGCCTCAGTTTCCCTACCTACAAAGTTTGGATCCCATTACAAATGGCAAAAAGAGTTAATCTCATCATCAGCTCCGACTGACTGTGGGCCTGCCAGAGCCCCAGATGGGGCAGAATTCTGAGATTTCAGAGCTAGGGTGGTGTCTCCACTAGAGGGAATGCGGGGATCATAGTAAGGGCACCACAGAGCTCCCACCCCACAGTGAGTAAGTGTCCCTGTAAGCTCTGACCTTTGGATGACTTTCTAGACAGAGTCTACTTATGGTCACTGAGGGTTTGGCTGTAGGGGCAAGTTGTTAACTTTGAAGGATGACATGCGAAAGATGGGCCCCCAGACATCCCTGTCAGTCAAAAGGGGAACAAACCATAACTCGGACCTCTCAGTTTGAACCTGCCCGTGTGCAGAGTAAACAGATTCTTCTTGCAACTCCAAAAACCATCTTCTCCAGTATTCTTCATTAGTTATTTCTTCTACCACTTAAAAAAAAGTGGTATTGCCTCTGTTCTCAACCCCCTTACCTTCTTCCCTGAATTCTACCTCTCCAAGTAAGGAGCTCCCCATTACCAGAAGGCAGCCAGCTAACAGAAAGCCTTAGGCTATATGGGTTTCTGACTTTGGGGACCAGAGAGGCAGCTGCAAAAACCTTTGTCCTTTTCCCTGCACTCTCTCCGGGAAGGGAATGGTTGTCTGCTGTCCGACAAGTGAAGGTACTCAAAGTTAGTCATTCTGGGAAATCCTGGAACCAGGTACCTGGGACAGGCCTCCCGGAGCTTGGTGAATCTGGTCTCTGGTGGTTTTGTTCTGTTTGTAGAAGTCGAAGATCATCAGAGCTGCATAGACTTTCCCCACTGTCATTTCATCGGCTGGAGAGAAGAGCATGCAAGGGAGAGATCACAGAGGTTGGATTCAGAGGAGAAAGGGGACAGAAGAGCCACAGAAAACATGAGGGAGTGTGGGTGGGGAAACAGCTCCCCACCGTGAGGACTCCTGGGCACGCTCAGGCAGGAGCACGGAGCTCAGCCACGAGACAGTACCCAGCATGTCCCAGCGGCAGCCACACTGACCCTTCACAAAGCCCTTCCATCTCCTCCAAACAGAAGGGTTGAGTTTAATCTCCAAGCACATCATCCTTTTTGGTATCTCTAACTATTGATGTCTGCTGACCTTTCCTCTGAATTTCTGGCAATAAACCTGCCACACTAGGAACATGGGTGAATTTGTACAACAGAATAAAACCCTGACCGTCTTGTCACTCAACTCCTGAGCACCCACTTTAAGCCCATTTTTCCCTGCAGGTAAGCTAAGTCTAGACAATGAGGAGGCGAGCCCACCTTCCCAAGGCAGCTCCACAGTCGCCCTCACCAGGCCTCCCTGCTCTGCCTCTGGGTAGGGCACAAGAGGGCTGGGGGAGGGAATCTCACCCCCACTTACGTTTATGGGGTGGCACCAGTAAATCCAGGGTCTTCTGGGGCAGATTGGCCCACACAGAGGAAATCTCCTTCCTCAGCTCTGCGTCACACTGGTGCTGCTTCGTGCCCGCTGGTGCCCGACAAGGGTTGGGGTGGGGGAGAAAGACATTAGGGGCCATCCCACAGCCCCCTGGGGGGACAGCCAAGCTGGCGCTGAGAGAAAGGTGGGGGGGAAGAACCATGCCGCGGAGGCAAGACAGAGCTCTCCCTGCAGGAACCGCCTAGAGAGAGAGGCGTGCGGGGTGAGTATTCGAGTGGGTGGACGTGTGTGTGACAGGGAAGAGGCCACAGGGGGGAATAGGGACGTGTTCCTGCCATGCATCCATCCATTCGGTATTTACTGAGTGCCCACTGAATGTCAGGTACTATGCTAGGTGATGGACCAGAAACAAAAGAAGCATAAATTAAAAAGCCCAGTATGCTGGGTAGAGGAAAAGCCAAGTGGTTAGGGGCGAGAACCAGCAGGAGGGCAGCAGTTCAGACAGAGAGGTAAGGAAAGGTCTCCTGAGAAGGTGGCATGTGTGTGAGACCCTGAAGGCAGAACAGGACCAGAGGGTGCAAAGGCCTTGGTGTGTCACACAACAAGCGGGAAGGCAAACCTGGGGCAGAGGGCGCAGCAGGAGACACTGAGATGCAAAGCCTCAGAGGGTTCTGAGCAGAGGTATAAAATACTCTGGTTTATCTTTTTTAACACCAGGTTTATTAAGGCATAATTTACAGACAATAACATACACCCTTTCTAGTTTCCCCACTTGGGAATCTTGGCAAGTGCACACACAGTCATGGAGCCACTGCTACAATCAATTCATGGAACCTACACGGCTGCCAGGGTACTGCCAACACTTTGTGGCCAGCCCCTTAGGCTCCTCCCGTCCGTGCCCATCACCGCTTCTGTCTCAGCTGTTCTGTCTTCTCCAGAATGTCGTGCATGTGGTATGCATTGGAGTGTTGACTTTTAAGTCTGACTTCTTTCACTCAGCATGATGCATTTGAGATTCACACATGTAGTGAATATGTTAGGAATCTGTTTCTTTTGATTGCCGGGTACTATCTCCTTGTCTGGATAGACCACTGTTTGTTTATCCAATCACCAATTGATGACATTTGAGTTGTTACAGTTTTAGGCAATTATGAATAAAGCTGTAAACATTCACATTAGGTTTTTGTGGTGGACGTATGCTTTCATTTCATCCTGCTTAGGAATGGGATGGCTGTACCGTATGATAGGAACTGCCAAACTGTTTTCCAAAGGAGCCATTCTACCTTGCATTCATACCAGCAACTCTAAAGAATTCCAGTTTTCTGCATTCTCACCAGCACTTAATATTGTCATTCTAAAAAGCACTTTAACTATTTCAAGTGGCATATAGTATTCTCTCTTTACGGCTTTGTTTTTGGTTTCTCTAATGATTAATGATATTGACCTTTGCAAGTTAGTTTGCTTGCCTTCCCTATGTCTTCTCTGGTGATGTGTCTGTTCAAATATTTTCCCATGTTTATTGGGTTGTTTATTTTCATATTACTGAGTTGTGAGATGTCTTTATATATTCTGAAAACCAAATCCATGTCAGATAATGTGTTTCACAAATATTTTCTCCCTGTCTTTGGGTCGTCTTTCCAGTTTTCTTAAATGTCTTTTGAAGAGCAGAACTTTTTAATTTGATAAAGTGCAGTTTATCAATGTTTTCTTTTGTGGCTCATGCTTCTCGTGTCTTAAAAAAAAAAATCTTTGCCCAAACCACATTTGCCAAGATTTTCCTCCCATGTTTTCTTCTAGAGGTTTTATAACTTTACATTTCACATTTACATCTATGATGCATTTCAAGTTAATTTTGGTAGAAGGTAAAAGGTATGTGCTGTGGACCTGTGTCCCCATCCCCAACTATGTTGAAGCCTTACCACCCAATGTGACTGTATTTGGAGATGGGGCCTAGAAGGAAGTAATTAAGGTGAAATTAGATTGTAAGGGTGGGGCCCTGACCCATGGGATTAGCATCCTCATAAGAAGAGACACCAGAGACCTCACTCACTCTCTGTGTGTGCTCAGAGGGAAGGCCATGTGCTGGGACCCACTGAGAAGCTGGTCACCTACAAGCCAGCAGAACAAGCCCTGGAATGAAACCTACCTTCCTGACCCCTTCGATCTTAGACCTCCAGCCTCCAGGCTGCAAGAAATAAATTTCTGTTTTTAAGCGACTCACTTATGGTATCTTTTTATGGAAGCCTGAAGAGACCGAGACAGTAAATGTCAAAATCCTTTTTTGTGGGGGAAGAGGGGCATATAGTTGTGTAAGTCTTTTCAGCACTATTTGTTGCAAAGTTTATCTTTTCTCCATTAATTGCCTTTCCAACTTCATCAAAAATAAGTTGACTATGTAAGTGTGACTCTATCTCTGGAGTCTCCATTGTGTTCCACTGACCTACGTCTATCCTGTCACCATGTGACAGGACATGTCAACATAGCACTATATAGAAAGTCTTTGATTCAGGTATGGTGAGCTTTCCAACATTTTCTTTCTTCCAGATTGTTTTGGTTACTCAAGTTCTTTTTATTTTCCACATAACATTTTAGAACTGATTTATAAATTTCTCAAAAGACCTGTTGGAGTTTTGATTGGGATAACACTGATTCTACTGATCAATATGGAAAGAATTGATACCAAAGCAATATTGAGTCTTCTGATGCATGAACATGATGATATAGTCCTTGGTTTACTTAGGTCTTCTTTGATTACTTTAGTATTTTGAAACTTGCAGCATACAAATCTTGTTAATCTATTTATTAGAATTATCCAGCAATACAGAAATATTTCATGTTTTTGGTATGATTTTAATGGAACTATTTTTCAATTTAAATTGCTAATACAGAGAAATACAATTGCTTTTGGTATACTGACCTTGTATCCTGCAACCTTGCTATACTTACATATTAGTTTTAGTAACACACTTTTTATGGCTTTATTTATTTAGAAATTTATTGTCTCAGTTCTGAAGGCCAGAAGCTAAAAATCAAGGTGTTGGCAAGACTGTGCTTCCTCCAAAGGCTTTAATGAAGAATTCTTCTTTGCCTCTGGCTAGCTTCTGGTAGTTCCCAACAATCTTTGGATTTCAACATTCCTTGGCTTATAGATGCCTCAGTTTTATTAACATTTTACTAGACTCTATAGGCTTTTCTGTGTAGAGAAACATGTCAATTGTGAATAGAGGTGGTTTTATTTCTTCCTTTCTGATCTGCACACCTCTTATTTCTTTCTCTCTACTCACTATAATAGCAAGGGCCTTAATTACGGTGTGACACCAGAATGAGGACAGCTGACATCCTTGCCTTAGGGGCAAAGGAGTCAGTCAGTCTTTGTTAAGCGTGGTACAAGGTTTTCATAGATATCCTTGATTAGATTGAGGAAGTTTCCTTTCATTTCTAGTTAGTGTATACTTTTTTTTTAAATCAGGAATGAATTTTGAATTTTGTGAAATGCCTTCTCTGGAGATACTGAGATGATCTTACAGTTTTCCTTCTTTGATATGTTAAATTATATTGATTGATTTTTAAACTTGAACCAACCTTCATTCCTGGGATAAACCCTACTTAGGTCACCGCGTATTTTTATTATTTATATAGATGCAGTTCGCTGACATTGTGTTGAAGATTTTTGTCTCTAGACTCACAAGGGATGCTGGTCTCTAACTTTCTTTTCTTATAATGTCTTTGCCCAGCTTTTGTATCAGAATGATGCTGGCCTCGTAAAATAGATTGCATAGATAACCTCTCTTTTTCTATTTTCTGGAAGTGTTTGTGTAGAATTGGCATTTCTTCCTCCTTAAATATTTGATAGACTTCACTAAGTAGTAGCTAACTGGGTTTGGGATTTTCTTTGTTGGAAAGCTTATAATTATGATTTTAATTTCTTTCATAAGCATGCTACTATTCAGGTTTATCTAATTTTTTTTCAGTTGTGTCAAGGAATGTTTCCATTCCATTTAGTTGTTGAAGTTATTGATATAAAGTTGTTCATAAAATCTCCTTTTCTTACATTTAACGTCAGCAGGGTCTGTGGTGATGCAGGATCTCTTCATTCTTCACACTGGTGGTTTTTATCTTCTTCCTTTTCTCCTTGATCAGTCTGGATAGAGGTGTGTTGATTTTATTGGTCTTATTTTTAAACATGGCCACTCTGGCTATTGTGCTGAAGGCGGATTGAAAGGGACACGGGCAGAAGCAGACCAGTTAGAGGGCTGCAGGGACCACGCAGTCAAGAGCTAATGGGGTGGCTTGGACCAGGAGGGTAGAGAAGTGATCATATTCTAGATGCACTTGGGAGGTAGTCAGAGATATGACAACAAGTCAGATATGGATCAAGGTAAAAAGAAAAAAGAGTTAAGAATGCCTCCAAAGGTTTTGGCTTAAGCAACTGGAAGGACAGAGTTCCCACTGACAGAGATCGGAGACCACAGGGACTATCTGGAGCTCTGGCTGCGATGAGTGACTTTAGGAGTGCCTCCTGGGCCTCCAAGTGGAGGTGGTGAATACCTTGTGGGATATATAGATCTGGAGTCCAGGAGGCGGCCTGGACCAAAGATAAAAAATTGGGATTAAAATATTTAATGCCATGGGAATAGGTGAGATGATAAGATGGCAAAGAGAACAGTCTGAAGCACACAGTGACAGTCAGAGGTTGGGAATAAGAGGAACCAGAAAAAGAGGCAGAAAAGGGTATCAGAAAGAAAGGAGTGACAACTGAGAAAAGGCTGAGATAGGTCTGTAGGATAAGGGCTGAGACTGTGGAGGTCATAGAGGCCCTAACAAGAACAGACCCACAAAGTGCTGTGGTGAACATCTGACTGGAGACCAGGAGAGAGGAATTAGAGACAATACAGACCTGGCTCTCAAGGAGCAGGTAGCTATGAGGGAAAGAAGAAAAACAGAAAAATGATGGTAGGGGAAGAACAGAACCTTCTAAAGATGGGAGAAATAACAGTGTATTTATATATTGATACAAATAACCGAGTAGAAAGAAAAATTGACAGGGCAAGAAACAGTACAGAATTTCTGACATGACGTCCTTGGGTAGATGACATGAACAAGCCCTAGTGTGCGAGGCGGGGACAGAGCTCAAGGGCAGGGAGGAAGGCAACGTGGGGTGGAGCGGTACAGGTCCCCTCCAGCGGCTCTAACTTTCTCTGTGCAGGAAAGCAGTGATCACACGAGAGGGAGGGTTGGGGACATGTTGGAGGTTCGCTCTCCTTTGCTGGCACAGACGACACAGTCCTCTCAGTAAGCTCAGGAAGGGGACTGGGCTCTCTGTGGGATGGGAAAGAAGCACACAGACTTCACCCTGGAAGGGGTGCTTGGTCATGTGAAAATGGGCCAGGCTGTGTTCTGGCTCCAACACTCGCTAGCTCTGGACAAGTCATTTAATTTCACTGCACCTCAATTTCCTTACATAAAAACGGGATCATCACAGTGCTAACATGAAGGATGGTTATCAGAGGATAAAGTCAGTGCCCAACAGAGGTGCCCTGGGCAGCCATCCTCAGTCCCCTCCAGCAGGCTCCCCCACTCCCTCCCTGAACACCTGCCTGAGGGTGTCCCTCAAGGATGGTCTGGTCTAACGGCCCTGCCCTGGTGCCCTCCCTTGAGACTGCCTTGCTCACCTGGAGCCAGTTTGATCTCCAGCGCAGTCCGGATGAGGGCCATCAGCGTGGACGTGAAGTGGACAGTCATGTCTTCATTGGAGATGGGCATGTTCATTCGAACCAGGCGCTGGGGACAAGGGGTCAGGTCAGGGCCAGGCCTACATGGGTCTCTCCACCACAGGACTACATGGTACTCGAGGGCTCTGGAGGCTGGTCACTGCCCTGGCCCAAGTGAGGTTGGATGGATAGGAGTTTTGCCAGCATTCGCACTCACCCCTGGATCCCCACCCTCATCTGAGCTGAGGATTCTCCTGGCTGCAGAAAAAGTACAAATCCACTTAAAGACTGTGGCATGGGGCCATGCCAGAAACCTTGATCCCTCTGAAAGAATATGCAGGTCCTTAGCAAGAGGGACCCATGCCCACTGAACATGGCTGGAACAAGGGTGTCTAGCCTTGACTGAGGAGAAAGGCTGAGGGGCCATAGGACAGCCTACGGACACAAAGGAAGACCCCTGTCTCTACAGCTCTGTGCAGCACCACCTCCCCCACCGGCCTGGAGCACTGACTGGACAGGGCAGTGCAGTAAAGAGCACGGCTCTGAGGTTCAGCTCCCAGTGAGTGGCACCCATCAACCCACAGCTTCTGCCTCTCACCACCCAGCTAGGACGCCTGGGACAGATGCTCAGTGCCACTCACCCAAGGCAGCAGGAGGAGCCTTAGAGACCAGCTTCTTCTGGTGGGAGGGACCTGGAGCAGATGCACTGCACAGGGCCTCCAGCTCAGCCAGCAGTGTGCCATCCCGCAGGAATACACGTACTCCACACCAGACCGGGGGCAGTGCCTGGCAGCTGTGCTCCCTGTTTGCCCAGCAGGTGAGAGCCCCTCTTTCCTCTCCTCAGTGTTTAAGGACAGAACAACCTGCACTGCAGTCCTGTGGGCACAGCCAGCATCCACCTAGAGCTTGAGGCTCTGAGCTTACGCAATCTCCAGGAGGAAAGGGGTCTCAGGTGTGTCTGGGACATCCTGAGCATGCGAGGTCACCTAACTGACCAAGAGTAGCCCTAGGGGCACTGTGACCCACCCGTCCTCTCCCAGCAGCCTCTTGTCGCACAAGATAGTGACTGGGGAGGGGGCACAGAGCCCCTCCTTGGGGTCCACCAGTCCTCTGCCAACCGTGTCTTCTGCCCCTTCTCTGGGGAGAGACACTCTGCCCCCAGTCCTGCCCCCAGCATCCTGCCTCCAGATCCAATCCTCAGCTTGATGGAGGGCATGAGACATGACCCCGGACTCTGGCTCCAAATGCTGACAAAGCCCCACGTGGGACATCCAATCAGGGTCCTAGGACCTCATGTGTCACCTGTGTGATGCACACCAGGAAAAATGGCTTCCCAGAGTACAATGTCCCTGCAGACAGCATTAGTGTCAGTGGGAGAGGCAAAGGAATTCCTCTCCAGAGGAGTCAGGGGGTCAGGAACCGGCACGAAGGAGGAGCAAGCAGGTGATTTCTAAGGGAGGAGAGCTCCATCCAGGGCACCTTCCGCAGAGGCTCCCACCTGCTTGGCCAGGGATCTCAGGGAGCAGCAGAGAGGCAAGGCTAGGGCCCACAGACAGGGCCTCTGGCCACAGCACTCTCCCCAGCTCACCACACCCTGAGTGGTCCCCCAGTCCCTTCATTCCTGGAACCTTGGAGTTGGCCAACACAGCTGGGAAGAACTCCAAAAGCCACCCATCATGGCCCTGCCTGCCCACCTGGCCCCGGGTATCAGTTTGGACAGAGCTCTCCTTCTTGGGGACACAGCTAAAGCCTTGCATGCAGGGTGCCAGGCAGGCAAAACACACATGGCAGGCAGGGGAGGGCTGAGGAAGACACCAGAGGCATCTGCGTGTTGCTCAGAGGAGCTGCTCAGCAGCTAAAGGCTGTGCTGAGCCAGGCGGCAGGGGCAGGCCCAGATTCAAGGCATAGAGACAGATAGTGTGGACAGAACCAGAAAGATGAGAGCTCTGGTGGGAAGCTCGCTCAGAGAGAGGGAGACGGCAGAAAGGCTCCAGACACATGCTGGTTGAGCCCAGGTCTCGGTTTGGCTCTGTCTGCTGGGGAGCTCTGGGGGATACGGGGGGCACTCTCAGGCAGGTGGGGTGCTGGAGGGGTGGGAGATGCTTACATACCAGGAGGAGTGACAGAGGATGATGCACGGGCAGGTGGAAGCAGGCTTGGGGCTGGACCACGTGACCTATTTACCCACCTGGGAGAGAGGCCTACAGAGTCCCTTAATTTACCCCCTCCTTGCAGCTCAGGCCCCTATGCCCCTCAGCAATGGGGGAAGGGGTCATGGCACCACCTGGGCCCCTGAGGCTGTCCTCACCCTGTGGTGGTCCTTTGACACTCCAGGAATGGCAGCAGGATGTCTTTCCCTGGCACCCCATCCCTCTTAATGCCACAGTGTCTCATTCCCACTGTGGAGCCTGCAAAGCCCTGGAGGCAGGTCTTCACTGCACCAGAGGCCCTCCAGGCCCCTGCTCCCCCAGAGTCAGACCCTGAGGGCTGGATGACTACACCCAGACCGGGCACTTAGGGGACAGAGGAGTCGAGTGACATTCTGAACCCACAACAAAAACAGCCTCTGTGAAAAAAAACTGGTCTGTCCCCTCACTTCTAGGATAGAGAAGAGGAGGAGAAAGGACAGGTGGGGGCTCTGGCTCCGACTTCCTGAGCCTCCTGGGCGCTCTCAGAGGGGGCATCCCTGGGGGGCAAGGGGCTAGTGCACAGATCCCATCGCAGCGTCCGTGTCCCTCTGTCTGGGAAAGAAGCGGAGACGGTCAGGGCAGAGGAAAGGAAGAAACTGAGACAGCAGAGTGGCAGACAGACAAGCCAGAGAAGAGACGGGAGGCCTGCACGAGCACAGACAGCCTCCGGGGGTGCGGCGTCAGGGTCTACCTTGTAGGCGACACGAGCAGGGCATTTCTTCCCCAGCCCCAAGGGTGGGGACATGTGCTTCAGCATCTCAAACATGTCATTGTAACTGATGCGCCCACTGGAGACCCGGCCCAGAGAGGCAGAGGCAGAGTGGGTCCACAGGAGGGGTGCGGCAAGAGGAGGGCGGGAGGAGGAAGCAGACAAGAAAACATATCCAGTTAACCAGCGGCGGATTCAATGCCAAAAGTCAAAATAAGTAAAATGAGGGATTTCTCTACTTGACTGGACCCCCTCCTGGCCCCTCCCCCAACCAGCCTCACCTCCACACTTCAGCCCCACACAGGGCAGCGGGCAGGGGTGACAACTGAGCTAATGAACATGGAGGGATGAGGAAGGGCTGCATCAGGGCGGCTTTGGGTTATAAACGTCTGATTTTTCACTTTTAGAAACCACAGATAATGCCAAATCAGAAAAGAGCTGTTTCACCATGCTGGGAGAGCTGGTAGACACAGGTACGTGCCCAAGGAGGCCGGCCTAAGAGCCGAGGCAGAACCATCAGCTTTCCTTAGTGCTCAATTTATTCCAAGTTAGCCTAGAGGCTAAAAAAGTGGAGAAACATCTAAAACAAGCCAGGAAACAAGAGCGGGAGCCATGCTGTTCCTCGGGGAGCACCGAGGCTCTAGAGACGAACTTGGCCAGGGCAAGCCCTGCTCCAAGCCCAGAGACGCCCGAGGCCGGCCCAGGGCAGGGCTGCTGCTGGGAGTCGGGGCTGGGCAGGAAATGGAGACTGCAGGGGCGGCGGCAGGGCAGCTGGGGTGGGACATGACTTGATGCCCTGTCACGGGAGGGCTGGGACCAGCGTGGAATAAGGCTCCAGATTCAGGGAGCTGTCTGGGGGTGGATGACTGTGGCTTCCTGAGGAAGGCAGGCCACCTGGCCTGAAGCCTCACCTTGACCCCTGGGACACCTGTCTACGGGACCTGCTTGGGGTCCCAGAGACATAGTCGGGCTCAGGCCACCTGAGAGAAAACAGGGACAGCCTCTTCTTGGCAGGTGCGTCCACCCTGATGCCTGGCCCCCCTCCCAGGGCTCCCAGCCTCAGGTGAGCAGATCGATCCAGAGGTGAAGCAGGAGGGCCTGTCCTCAGGGCCCCACCGCCTCTGCCCTCTACTCCCCCAGGGCCAAGAAACCCCTGGGTTGTCGGGCTTTTCCAACCCAGAAGGCCAGCTGTTCCCGGTCTGCTTGCACCCACATTCCCCTCCTCTGAGGCCCTAGGCCTTGAGCCTGTCTGACCATCAGCCCACCCTGGAGGGCCGGGAGACACAGCTGAGTGAGACGCGGCTTCCTTGGCACAGGCAGCACCCGGTCCCGGCCCCCGCCTGGCAGCTGGCCCTCGCGCTTCAGCCCAGCCAGAAAGCTTTGTGCGCACAGTCTCACGAGGCTGCCTGGCCCCAGCCAGCTGGAGGGTCGGGGAGATCAGATGGGGAACCGAAGCGTCCAGGAGGTCAGAGTGCGGGGCAGGACAGGGCGGGAGGAGAGGGGTGCGGTGTCATCATTCCCAAACCAGGCAGGGAGTGTGTGCTGTGTTTGCATTTCGGGCAGGGAAGAGTATGTCGGATGGAGGCTCTGAAGTTGCAAACCTTGTAGGCCAACCTACGAGGGCAGCTCTTCCCTAAGCCAACGGGTGGCGCAATACAACGCAACAAACTGTACATATCCTTATAATGAATCCGGCAACTGGAAAGGAAATGTCACAGGTTATGGCAACCGAGGCACGATGAGCCCGTCCCGCCCGCCCACCCAGCCTGCGACAAGAAGATGTGGCCTTGCACAGTCATGGTGATGGAGCTGGGGGCGGCTTGACAGGCAGCTCCCGACCCGGGCCCCAGGGCTTGGAGCACCCTAGGAGGTGTGACAGTCCCCAGACAATTTCAGAGCAGGTAGGAGACAGTCCGTATGAACAAGTGCACCCCTGTCCCAAGTCCCCACTCCACACGCACTGCAACCACTGGTCCTCATCCACTCTGGCCCTCTTCACTGCCTGTGCGGCGGCCCTCCTCTCACTCCCCAAGTGTCTGAGCCCCAAGAGCCTCTTTGGCCAAGACTTCTCTCCACACCTGTCTCTCCTGACTGTCCCCACCCCCTGAAAACACCGTGTCCGCCCATGGAAACTGCTGGTCCAGTGAAGGACCTGCCTTGTTCCCGGGTGAGTGCCCTGGTCAACCGATGCTTGTCTCCTCTGCACTGTGGCCCCTCCGCCCAACAGCTCCAATCGTGCTGCATTTACTTCTGGAGAAGGAGAAAGAGGAATCCCTTTCTTTGGCCTCCCCTGAGTACTTACTAACTTCCCTGGACACAAGGGGCTGCCACATAGGGGCTGGAAGCACGGTGGGGGCCCACAGTCGTCCTGCCCTGGCTCAGAGCCTGTCCCTTGGCTTATCTTCTCTCTTCTGCCATCAAACCCCTCAGATGCTACCAGATGAAAAATGTGGGCCTGAAAATGTCACTCCAATTCAAAAACTGTCCCCACTGTCCATAAAACAGTCAGAGCTACCTGTTTAACCCAAGTTTCAAGGCCTTTCTCAGTCTCTCCCAGGTGTCCTTCAAGCCCCCTTGCAGTGCATTCTCTCCATGAGACACCCTCGGCCTCCCTTCCCTCTCACCTCTGCCCCACCCCCTACTCTACAGCACAGTCCATCCTGCCCTCTTGAGGATGGCTCAGATGCCACCAGCCAGATGTGGCCTCGCCTCCTCAGACACACCCTGGCCTCACACCATGGCTCCTCCACTATCCCACAGCCCGGCTGGGCTGAGAGCACGTGCCTGCCTCTCGTATGGACAACCAGTCCCCAACACACAGCAGATGCTCAGGAATGTTTACTGTACAGATGGATGAACACAGAGATGAACAGACAGATTCCTCACAGTAGGTGTGCTTGTGAATCTCCTTTCCAGTCTCTGCACGTCCCCGTAAGGTGCCGAGGCAACAAAAGGGAGGAAGAGGGAAGGAGGCACCAGGAAGCCGCAGCTCCATGCCTCCTTAATCTCCCCACAGCATGCATGTGCACACATACACACACACGTACACACACACACCCATGCATGTGTGCATGCACCCACACATAGGTGCACACATGCAAACAGGCAATACACTCATGCAAGCTTACAACCACACATGGATGCTCATATATGCAT
The DNA here is from genome assembly GCA_032199065.1 of Smutsia gigantea. Lineage (NCBI taxonomy): Eukaryota > Metazoa > Chordata > Mammalia > Pholidota > Manidae > Smutsia > Smutsia gigantea. The sequence continues at coordinate 134,174 of JAVSCE010022511.1, read as the reverse complement.
ACACAAAATGTGTATGTGTGCACATGTATGTACCTGCCTGAACACATGCAAACACACATGCTCATATGTATACACTTGGGCACACATTCACACAGTACAAACACACACACACATGAAAGCTTTGGAAATTTCACAAAGTTCTGCTGTTTCAAAGTCACCCCAAGAATAAGGAGACAGCAGAACGGTCACCTGGGAAGTAAAGGTGATCACATCCTTACATCTGTCGTGGAGGTTACTACAACGTTCAAAGCACCCTCAGTCCTGTCCAGGACATGGGGTCCAAACCCACTCTGCTCACCTGCCTCTGCTGGGTCTGCCCTGCCCCACCTGTCTGGAGGTGAGCTCTGTTTCCAGCCCCAGTACATGTGGGAACAGCCAGCGTGAATGTCAGCTGTGGGCCACAGCAGTGCTACTTCTGAACCACAGGTATTGTGCGCTATCTGCATGTACCACCCCTGTGGTGAGGCTCATACTTCGTCATCTACTCTTCCACAAGCATGTTCTTTATCACATTCCTGACTGCCTCTGCCTTCCAGGGACACCAGTTTTAGATTCCTGGATTTTAGAAACATTCTGAGCGCTCTCTGCGCATGATTGCAAAGCCGCAGCCAGGCCCAAATCCACTTCCTATAAATCCTGACTCTGCTCCACCTGTGGCTGACTAGGGACATCCTGGGTCTACAGTTCATAAGATGCAGGAATGTCATTTCCCACTGCAGGCCTGCGCTGACCTGCCTTTGCCCTTGAGTCCGAGTCACACCCTATACAGTATCTTTGCTTTTCCGCAACACAATCCCCTCTAGAAAAAAATGTGTCCAGAAGTAGCAGCATCTCTTCAGACCACAGTCAGAACGACCCTCCTGGAATGAGCCTCAATCCTGCCTCAACTGGAGTCTCTCCTGCCTTTTGCCTGACATAGGCCTTGGGTGTGCTCCATCCACCCTTCCATCTGACTGGGACTTCCTGGCCAGGAGCCACATGAAAATCCCTGAGTCTATGACTGCAAGGGAAATGTGCTGATGTGGCTGGAAAACGACAGGCCTCTCCAAGGCCATGAAAACGGTCTCATACACTGTGACACATGGATAACAGCCGTACTTGTTCTGTACCTTGTGAAAATGTTAAGTTTTTCAAAATAATGGAAAACACCAGAGGTGCTGTGAGCCTGCAGGGCTTGTCCAGACCGGGAAGGGCCTCACACGGCACCTTCTGGATCCTCACTGCGATGGGGTCGGGGCTCCTGGGAGGCTGCATAAAGGGATGAGGGAACACAGCCAAGCTCCTAGGCCTCAGAGTCTCAGGGGTCAGAAAGTTCTGGAGCATTCCCCATGCTGAGCTTCAGTTTAGAGAAAAACAGGCAGAGCTCAGGCACCCTGTTGGCAGCAGGATCCTCACCACAAGGACACAGGCCGCTACCACACAACAGTGCCCAGAGGCAGAGCTGTGCAAGGAGGACATGGCTGCCTGAGGCCCCCAAAGAGAAGAGGTGGGAAATGGCTGAACCCCAGATCCACAGTCTTCTTGTTGCCCTGGAGCACAGGAAGGGACGGCCCACCCACGCACCACTGCATGGCTCCGTCACATGCATGTCTGCGAGCTCTCAGGCGCCGGGCAGGCCTGGGTCTTACCCAGGAGCCAGGTTTCTTGGCCGCTCCACATCCTGCATTTTGCCTGCAGAGAGCGTGCCCTCGATAACTACTCCCTCGAGGGAGTGAATGAATAAATGAATGAATGAGCAAGTGAATGAGTGAGTGAGGAAGGAACGGACAAATGGGCAGGTGGGGAACTCGTCTGCTTTGCTAGCCCAGGGACGGAGGCATGCCATGGTGTGCAGGAATCGCCGTGGACATGCTCTCCAACCCCTGACCCCAAGTCACTCCCTTCCTGAGACCTTGCTCCATCTGGAAGCAATCACTCTCACTTCTGCAATGCAATACCCCCTTCCCACCATGACCAAGTGACCTTAAACACACTAGACCCTCCCTGATAGCTCAATTGACTGTAATCCACGTTCACCGAGTGCCCACTATTTGAAGCCTGGACTGGGGACACAGAGGTGCACAGAGGCTCCTGTCACTGAAGGAGATGGCAGAGAGGAAGAGCCCGGAGCCCACCAGGGAGACTGTCCTACAGCCCTATGTTATGTCTGCCTATGAAGGCCTCCGAGCCTCATGAGGATGGTGAGGCCCTGAGAGAACAGCCTTCTGCTCCAAACCCTCCATAACCCCCATGCAGCAGGCCTTGTAAGGAGACAGTAAACTCCCATTCAGCAAGAACCCTGGGCTTCCCAGACCCCATGGAAAACCTGAGGGTCTCAAAACAGGGTTTCTCCACCCACACAGCTGTACAAAAGCATACAGAGAGTGAGAAGGAGAGCGCCACCCAGGAGGGGACCCAGCACTGGGCCACATGGAGCAGGATGGAAGCCTGGGACCAACCGAAACCTGAGGAGGGCATTCACTTGAAACATGTCCAAAGCCACCCAGCCCTGTCCTGTCCATGGGTCTGGGCCACCCCAAAGGATCACGGAGCACAGGCGCTCACTCACCACGCGGCTGGGTCGTACTCAGCCCAGACCCGGATGAACTCGTCCAGGTGGTGAGGCCCTAGGATGGAAGAGTCCCGTGTAAGGTACTCAAAATTGTCCATGATCACAGCCACAAAGAGGTTCAACATCTGCAGGACAGGAGGGAGAAGAGGTGACATAGACAGACCTCAGCCTGCCTCTCCCCCAGCCCCTTTCCCCCACCGACCCCCCACCAGTCCATGCATAACCATCAGGGCAACAGAGGTCAGGCAGAGCCTGCCCAGATCTGCTCTCCCCATGGCCTCAGCCACCAGGATCCTAGCCCAGTGTCAGTCCTCCAAGGGCTTCTGCTCCCTACTCCTACTGCCCCACCCTGACCCAGGCCCGGTCCTCTCATGTCCACGACCATCCTGCATCCAGGTTAACCTACCCCCTCTGCAGTCCCCATCCTTTTCCCTTCTCGGCTGGCCTTCAAGGAAACCAGTGACTTTGGAATTAGTAGTTTGGAGTCTAGAGGCTGACAGCTCAGGTTTTTCTTTTTCTACAAATTGAGTTGCAGTTCACATACCAGTAACCATTTTGAAGTATACCATTCAGTGGTATTTAACGTAGTCATAATGTCATGTATCTACCACCCCTCTAGTTTCAAAGATCACCCCAGAAGAAAACCTTGCATCATTAAGTAATTGCTCCCCTAGTCCTCCCTCCTCCCACTCCCTGGCAATCACCAATCTCCTTCTGTATCTATACATTTGTCTATTTTGGATATCTCATATAAAAGGAATAATGCAATATATGACTTTCTGTGTCTGGTTTCTTTCATTTAGTGTGATGCTTTTAGGGGTCCATCCATGATATATCATGTGTCAGAGTTTCATTCCTTTTCTGGCTGAATAATATTCCATTGTAGGTATACGTCACGATTTGTTATACATTCATCCATTGATGGATGTTTGGTTGCTTCCACCTTTCCTTTTGGCTACATTTATGGTTAATGACACTATAAACATTCATGTACAAATTTATGGATTGACACATCTATACACCTAGGAGTGGAATTGCTGGGTCATGTGGTAATTTTATGCTTTATTTTCTGAGGAACTTCTGAACTGTTTCCACAGAAGTTGCTGCATTTTATATTCCCACCAGGGATGTACAAGTGTTAGTATTTCTCCATGTCCTTGCCAACACTTTCATTATTTTCCATTTAAAAGTTTATTATTATAGCCATTCTACTGAGTATGAAATGGTAGCTGGTTATTGTTTTGATTTATGTTTCCTTAATGCTGAAAATCTTCATGTGCTTCTTGGCTATTTGCATATCTTCAGAAGAATATCTTTACCCATTTTTTATATGGTTGTTTGTCTTTTTGTCGAGTTGTAAAATTCTTTACATATTTTCAATATTAACTCATTATAAAACGTGATTTGTAAATATTTTCTCCCATTCCTTAGACTGTATTTTTGCATACTTGACAATGTCCTTTGATGTACAGAAGATTTTAATTTTGGGTAGTCTAATTTTTCTTTTTTTTTGACTATTTTTTTTAATTGAAGTATCGTTGATACATAATCTTGTATTGGTTTCAAATGGATAACACAATGGCTCAACAGTTACCCATATATTATTAAATCCTCACCCACTCTAGCTTGGTTACTGTTTATCAACATAGAAAGATGTTTAACTGTATGTGTTTTTTTTTATTGTTTCATGCATGTAAATTTTTTTTGTCTGTTTTTTCTTTTCTTTTGTTGCTTTTGATTTTGGTGTCAAATCTAAGAATTATTTGCCAAAGCTGAGGTCAAGAAGGTTTGCCCCTACATTTTTTTCTAAGAGTTTTACAATTTTAGTTCTTACATTTAGGTCTTTGATCAATTTTGAATTAATGTTTGTACGTAGAGTGAGGTGGGGATTTGACTTCATTTTTCTACATGTGGACATCTAGTCGTCTCTTTAGCATTTGTTGAAGTAACTATTTTTTCCCTTTGAATAATCTTGGAATCCTTGTCAGAAATCAATTGGGCATAGATGTCTGGGTTCACTTCTGGACTCTCAACCCTACTCTCTTGGTGTGTGTATCTACCTTCATGCCGGCATCACACCTCCAGCTATACTGAGGTATAATTAATAAAGAAAATTGTACACAAAGTGTACAATGTGATCATTTGATATTTGTATACCTTTTGATGGAATTCCCCCCATCTACATTTATCACCTCACATATTTATCTCCTTTTTTAGTAGAACGTTTAAGTTCTACCCTTTTAGCAAATCTCAATGTATTATTACCAACTATAGTCACCATGTTTTACATTAGATCCTCAGACTTTATTCATCTTACAGCTGTAAGTTTATACCCTTTTACCAATATCTTCCTACTTCTTCCACCTCCCAGCTCCTGGCAACAACTTTACTCTCCGTTTCTATGAGTTTGACTTTTTCTTTTCTTAGATTTCACATCTAAGTGACACCATGCAGGATTTGTCTTTGTCTGACTTATTTCAATTAGCAATTTACACTAGCAATCAATTATTCTGTAGCTCAAGGTCTATCTATGTTACAAATGACAGCATTTCCTCCTTTTATGACTGAATAATATTCCATTGTATGTATATACCACATCCTCTTTATCCAACCATCTGTTGATGGACATTTAAGTTGTTTCCATATCTTGGCTGTTGAGAGTAATGCTGCATTGAACATGGGAGGGCAGAGGTCTTCTCAAGATCATGATTTCATTTCCTTTGCATATATGTCCAGAAGTGGGATTACTGGATCATATGGCACTTCTATTTTTAATTTTTTGAGGAGGCTCCATACTCTTTTTCATAGTGATTGCGCCAATTTACATTCCCACCTGCAGCAACAAGGGTTCCCTTTTCTCCACACCTTTATCAACACTTGTATCTTGTCTTTTTGATGGTAGCCATTCTAAAGGTGTGTGGGGAAGGTGATAGCTTACTGTGGTTTTGATTTGCATTTCCCTGATTAGTGAAATTGAGAAACTTTTCTCTTACCTGTTGTCTATCTGTGTGTATTCCTTGGAAAAATATATATTCAGCCACATTATTTGGATTACTGTGGCTTTATAGTAAGCTCTGAAATAGGGAAATGCAAGTCCTCTAACTTTACTGTTTCAAGATTGTGTTGGTTATTTGGGGCTCCCTGACATTCCATATGAATCCGAGGATCAGCTTTTCCATTTTTGCAAAAAAGGCCATTGGAATTTTGATAGGGATTGTCTTTAATCTATAGATCACTTTAGGGGAATGTTGCCATCTTAACAATATTAAGTCTCCTGATTCATGGATATGGATGTCTTTCCATTTACTCGTGTCTTCTTTAATTTCTTCCAGCAAAAATTTTCAGTGTACAAGACTTTCACCTCCAAGGGTTATTTATTTATTTATTCTTAGTTATTTTATTCTTTTGGATGCTATTAGAAATGTAATTATTTTCTTAATTTCTTTTTCAGATTGTTCATTGCTGGTGCATAGCAACATGACTGAATTTTATTTGTTGATTTTGTACCCTGAATCTTTGCTAGCTCTGAGGGTTTTTTGTGTGTGTGCGTTTTTTTTTGGGGGGGGGGGGTTCTATATACAGGATAACGTCATCTGCAAATAGATATAATTTTACTTCTTCTTTTCCAATTTGGATGCCTTTTATTTCTTTTTCTTGCCTAATTGCTCTGGCCAGGACTTCCATAGCAATGTTGACTACAAGTGATGAAAGTGAGCATCCTTGTCTTGCTCCTGATGTTTGGGAGAAAGCTTATAGCCTTTTACTATTGAGTATGACATTAGCTGTATATAAACCCTTTATCTGGCTAAGAAAGTTACCTTCTATTCCACTTGCTATGTGGTTTCTTTAGGGGGCGGGGGGGCGCCAGGACCAAAGATCACCAGTTGCTCTAGTATCAAAAAATTATGCTTCCAAAATCTCTTGATGTCGATTCCGCACAAAGAGCAAACAAGCTGCCCCACGTGTGCCACTCACGACAGAAGCCCTTATTTTGCTATGTGTTTTTATCATGAAAGTGTTGAATATTGTCAGATGCTTTTCTACAGCTATTGAGATGATCATTTGTTTTTTTTCTCATCACACTGATTGATTTTCACATGATGCACCATCCTTGCATTCCTGGACTAAGTCCCATTTGGTTATGGTATATAATCCTTTTAATACATTGTTGGAGTTTGTTTGTTAGTATGTTTTTCAGGATTTTACATGCATATTCATAAGGGATACCTGTCTATAGTCTTCTTGTGGCACTTCTGTCTGGCTTTGGTATCAGGGTAATGATGGCAACGTAGAATGTGTCAGGTAGTGTTCTCTTCCCCTTTTTTTTTGAAAAAGTTTGAGTAGGATTGGTGTTAATTCTTTTTTTTAATATCATTTTTTGTTATGGTAAAATATACAGAACAAAAAACTTATCGATTTAACCATTCATAAGAGTACAGGTCAGTGGCATTACATTCACACTGTTGTGCGACCATCACCATCCATCTACAGAATTTATTTTCATCTTCCCAAACTGAAACTCCATACCCTTTAAACGTTAACTCCCCATTCTCCCCGCATCCCTCGCAACCACCATTCTATTTTCTGTCTCTATGAATTTGACTACTCTGGGTACCTCACATAAGTGGAATCGTTTGGTATTTTTCCTTTTATGACTGGTTTAATTCACTTAGCATAATGTCTTCAAAGTTCACTCATACTGTAGCATGAATGCCTTCCTTTTTAATGCTAATATTCCCTTGTATGTTCATATCACATTTTGTTTATTCATCCCATCACAGTGGTAGAAGGTGAAAACTAAGAGACAATTGCCCCATGGAAACTTTGAATCCTTTCCATAAAGTAAAAGCAGGCCCCACAGGAGCTCATTACCATGTGGGTCCTTTTAGGATTAATGAGGTCATCATCTCTGGGGAAACAATGGCCATCAACATGGAATCAACTTGCCATGTAACATGAATCAAAGTCAGAGATCAGCAAGGGACACAGGGGGTCCCAAGATGGAGTGAGACAGGAAGGAGGGCATGGAGACAAGGCCTTACCAGAAAGGAGCACAGGAAGATGAAGGAGACGAAGTAGAAGTAGGCGAAGTCACTCCCACACTCACTGGCACTGGCATGCTCATCGCAGGCCCGGTGACTAAGACAAGACAGCATGATCTCATGCCAGGCCTCCCCAGTGGCACTCCTAAGAAGAAGGGCAGAGCTGTGAGACTCACAAAGGCAGGCCGAGGACCAGCATGGGAGGGAATCGGGGGAACCTGATCACTCAGGAGAGCTGGTTCAAGTGCACCCCACCCCCTCCTCCCACTTCCTTCCCGGCGGGAAACAGCACACGTGCAAGGTGTGGGTAACAGACGGCTGCTTCTTAAAAAGAACCCTCTGGATTAGATTTTCAAATAATCATAAATTGGGAAAGCACTTGTTACTAAATCCAATCCTCTGCACCAGAAGAGTCAGCACCATGGTAAGTGACCCCACTGTGGACATCTGGCACCTGGAAGCCAACGCACCCCATCTGGGCTTCTGATCTCCCCCCAACACATGCCATCCCAGCCTTCCAACATTCAAGAAATGGTGACTCCATCTTTCCAGCTGCTGGAAAAATACCCCCGAGTCATCCATTTCTCCCCCTTCTCTCTCCCCCTGCAACATCCTGTATATCAGCTCATCCACCTCCAAAAACCAGCCAGGCTCTTATCATGTCTCACCACCTTGGACTAAGTGGCAATCACTTCCCTGAGCTGCTGCAACAGCCTCCCCACTACTCTTCTCCCTCTACCTGCAGCCCAGCAAGTTGACAACCACACACCAGAGTGTCACTCCTCCCCTCAGTGACCCTTCATCACCGCAGAAGCCAAAGTTCACATGACTGCCCACAGGCCCAGCGACCCACTGCCCGCTCCTTCCCTGATCTCACTCCTCCTGTGCTCCCAGCTCAGTCCACTACAGCCACGCTGGCCTCTCCTGCTCCACAGACACCCCAGGAGCTCTCCCACCGCCGCCCTGGAGGGCCCTCCTGCATGGGATTTGTTCCTGGGCACACAGTCAGCGCCAGGGGCCACGTGGGCACTCATGGGCAGGCCAAAGGCCTGGGTACCCCCTTTGCTGTCTGTGTGGGCAGCCCTGGGCAGAAGCAGGCCCACACTCCACTGATGACGGCTAGGCATGGGGCTTCCTGTGGGATGGCCAGACCAGCCTGTGACAGTCTGACTGATAAGGGGCTCACATGTGAGAAAAAGACCAGGGGGAAGAGAGATCTTTGAGACCAAAGGCTTACAACAAAGGCTGACTGCACGGGCCTGTCTCAAATCTTTTTCAAGCACAAGGCAGGATATTAATAAATAAAGAAATAAAATTAATGTAACAGCTAAAGTTCAGAGAAACTCTGTTCTTTGGGAAAAGTGTAAGCCTAATGCTGCTTGTTCAGCTGATACAAAGAACAAGAGTCAGAAAAGTTTCCTCAGGCAGGGGAGCAAAGCAGGCCTGGGTCTGAGCCCACCCGCCACGCTCCAGAATGCATGTGTGTAGGGCAGCCCCCAAGGCAGGCCTTGCAAGCAGCCTAACACATTTGTATACAAGTGGTGACATGTCAGGGACAGGCCCCAAAACAGGGTCTGAAGTCAGTGCCCTTCCACCATAAATACCTGCAGACAGCTCTTTTCTTCCCTACTGGGATCGTGGTGGTAGGCTTAGCTGAATGAGAGAGACTCTGCAGGCAGGGAGACACATTCACCTCTCTCCCCTCTCCCCCCAAGTTCATTCTTGACCCGGGTGTTAAACAGACCCCAGTCCACAGAGGGTGTGCCACATCTAGGAACAGGAGGAGGCGCTGAGCCCACGCTCAAGCCTAGCCTCAAAGGTGGTCTCTGAGCATGAAACAAGCCCTGTGCCCCTTGGGGCTTCTCCGTGGTGCTTGGCTTGGCTGCACGCCAGAGCCCAGAGAAGGTCGGCTGCCGTGAGTGACGGCAGGGGTGCAGGTCCTGGTCAGCCGGGTTCCTTGGTCCCTGAGCAGCTACGCACTCTGTCAGCTGTGGCCTCCTTGGGGCCCTGCTTCTCCCTATCCCACAGATTCCCCCCAGTCAACACAGTTTCAGCTGAAGCCTTGAGGCCCGCATACAAGAAAAGCGCTGCTGGGCATCTTCTGTGCTCCCAGCCCCACTGGAGGCCTTTTAGCTGCCGCCAGGGAGCAGAGACAAGGCAGTGGAGGCTGGCCTGGCCCAGGGATCTCAGGCTGACCTGCCTCAGGGGCTTCCCCTCAAGTCAGTCTGAGGTCCAGGAACCTTAGGAGAGGACAAGTAGAAAGTGAGGAAACACTAGAAAGGCCCCTTGCGGAGAAGCCAGCACGGCCTAGGGCTTGGAGAGGCTGGCCCGGGCTGGCCACCCGAAGCACACACCTGAACAGCAGCATCAAGGCTTGTAAAAAAGTCCGGAAGTTGTTGTGCCGGTTGATGCTGGTATCATCGTCCAGAGCGATATTCCCAAAAACCTGAAATGGAAGAGAAGGCTGTTGGGTCTTCAGGACCTGCGGCTGGGCAGAGGGTGTGTGTGTGCATGTGAGGACCCACAGGGGGCAAGACACCGCCCTGACCCAGAGCACTCCCATCCAGGGGCCACTCTCAGGGCATTTACTGGGCAAGCGCCTCGGAAGCTGAGCGCGTCAGTGCCCCACAGCTCGACGTGTGCCAGCTCCCACTCTGCACCTGACCAGGCATGCAAGTCCGCATGACCAGTAAAAATGGGACCCAGAGCTAAGTTTATGTGGGCTCTGCTACACACGAGACAGGAGGCATGTTAAAGTTAATGCTCTCATAAATGACTCCACGAGAAACGGCTCTGATAGATCACTTAGGTTTCTTTTAAAATTTCTGTGCAAATATCACAATGGGATTTTTTAAATCAATTTTAATTGATTTTCTTTAGGATTATGAATGCAATGAGCCACTAAGTACACTTAGCTTAAAATCTGGAAAATTTGAGCTGAAAAGTTTATGAAGCATCCCATATCCACCAAAAACAAAGATCAGTGGTGTTATGTTTCTGCACATCCACAAAGCAAAGCAGGAAAAAAAAACTACATTTGTTTTAGAAAGAGTTATAAAGCAAAAGGAGCCTTCAATCCCTGGAATACCGTTTAAAAATCAGTTTTCAGCTAACCTTTAGTGGCTCCTCGCACTACAAATGAACTTCTGTGCCTATCCTTCGTCTCTGCTGCCAGAAAGATGCCAAAGATTTATAACTGAACTCTGCTTGGTGTCTTTTAAATGTTTTTCCAAAAGCTGACAGTGTTCTTTGGCAAAATAAAGAATACCTAATTGTGCCGGATTTGACAAGTAGCGTGATCTGAAATGCTTCTGCTCACGTTTCTTCAGTGGTATATACTCTCCTATAAAGCAGCAGGAGGGCTGGCCTTCAGATTTGCTGCCGGACTAATAGAATGACCAGCGACTACTCTGCAGGCCACTGACATCGTGCTGATGTGCTCAAACTCTCCACTACTTGGGGGACCAGTACCCAGTCAGACAAGCCCATCATCGCTCCAACACAGCCCAGGAGGATTCCACCTGAGCCTGGCAGTGTATTTACCCACAGAGGGGGCAGCTGCCCCTCACTAGTGGACCCTGGGCAAAAACCTAACCTCCCAGTGCCTGTGTTCTTACCCAAAGAACAGTCTTTCTGAGGACTGAGCTCATGAAGTGCTTAAAACAGCTCATAGCAATGTTCGCTAAGTATTGACTTGTCATTATTACCCTTTAATGACCATGATCAATGCCCTTTTGCCGCAGGGGACAGGAGCCCCTTGTGCACCCATCCTGGCGGCACACCCACCTGCATGCCGATGATGGCATAGATGAAGAACAGCATGGCGATGAGCAAGCACACGTAGGGCAGGGCCTATGGACACATGGAGGACAGGTCAGATCCAGGAAGTGCCACCCTGCTGCCCTGCTCATGCCTCATCTGGAGAGTGGATGGCAGGTTGGTCTCTGGGGCCACATAGACCTCAGAGGTGTAGCTCCAGCCCACTAACCATTGAGCCCCTCCAACAAGGGACTACCCTAGGTTCTTCCTCTACAACCAGAGTCGTAAAACACATCTCAGAGTTTTTTGAGCATTAGCAAGATTCTCTCTGGGTAACGCACAGTATCTTTACAAACTAAAAGAGGACAATAAGTACCCACAAGATGTGTACACGTGGCTCCCTCCCAGCTTCTGGAAGAGGGGGCCTCTCTGGTGGGGGAGGGCATGCAGTCTGCATGAAGAAAGAGGGTTCAGGATGCATCAAGACCCTGCCTACGCTTCACCTTGAAGGACTGGACGAAGGTCCACAGCAGGATGCGGATGGTGTAGCCCTGACGGAGCAGCTTGATGAGCCGAGCGGCACGGAAGAGGCGGAGAAAGCTGAGGTTGATGAAGTTGTTCTGCAGGGAAGAGGTTGTTCTCTGACCTTTGGAAGCCAGCCTCCTGCATGTGCAGGTGAGCTGTCCCCCATCTGCCTCTTCCCAAGTCACTGTGGTCCCAAACGAAGTGGGTAAAAAGAAATTAAAACAAAAAGTCACTGCTCCACAGTCTAAGAAGCATTCAGCCACTAGAAAACCTTTGAAAGTAAAGCTTGTCATTGCAAATCACTTCTCATGCAGCAAGGAAGAAGAACCCACTCTAGTCCAGGCTCCCTTAACCCTGACAGGGCGAGATGGGGAAAAAGCTCTCTGAAGCAGCCTCCTGCTGCCAGGTGGCACTGGGAGACCAGCTGTGGCTGGCCTCCAACACTGGCCGCTCCTTGCAGGACACCACCAGGCAGTTGAGGGCTGAGCAGGGCCACTTCTCCACTGAGCCCCTCTCCAGAGACCCGCCCTGGGCCTGCTCCCCTCCCTTCCCGCCCCCCAGCCCCTGAAAAGCCTAGACTGCTTGGGACCCAGCAGAGGAGTCAACACTTCCTCTGTGGCTGCTCCTGGTGCTTGCTGACCTGGCACTGTAGGGGTGTAAGTGTTGGTCCTGTGCTTGGGCCACAGAACCCACCTCTGCAATCTGCAAACAGGTCTCTGCTCCCTCATCTAAGGGGTTCAACATGGAGCACTGACTGAACCAATAACCTCAGGACTCCACAGATTACCTGGGAGTGAGGCTTCCGCCCTAGCCCATGGCCACCTTGAATTACTGGTACATCCCTTTCAGGGGGCACAGCTGAGGGTGGCGCCGTGAGTAGATGGGGGTGCTCATGGACCTGGGCAGCTTCCCACCCTCTGTCTGCTCAGAGACTGGGTGCCGGCACACATCCTGCAAGCGGCTTCCTGCCACTTCGGTGTTTTACAATATGCAAGCAGCTCAGGCTTCAGCACATTGTGCTGCCAGATTCAGTAGTCAAATACAGGGAAGAGAGCGTCGATGTCGAATGAGACCCCAGCAGCAGGCACGTGTGCAGGTGCGGTGGAAGCCTCAGCAGAGGCACTGGCCCTGCGCTGGGGCTGCCCCTCTGGTCTTGGCCGGGACAAGGTGTTCGGTGAAGGGATGGGTCTCACTCCTATTTCCAGAGTCAGTGGCCCCAACCCACACTTTATCTGCTGCTCTCCTGAAAATGCTCCGTTCTCAGGGGCTGGCTTCTTGGGTTATAACCAGGAGGCTGAGGACCCTGGACTGTCTCTGCTGCTAAGGGACATTCCTGCCTTGGGGATGGCCCACAGGCAGGAAGCTGGAGCCAGGGGCGTGAGGCTGGTTTTATACTATGCCTCAGAGATGAGGGGGAGTTGGTGGGCACAGATCAGAAAAAAGGCAAAAGTAGACCTCAGTGTGGGACTCAGAGGGCACACAGGTTTGCGTGCAGCCCCCTCCCCTGCTGGAGCTGGGGAGAGAATCTCTGCGGTAGACAGGACATCCAAGGAACGTCCATGCTCTCTTAGCTCTGTGAGCCCTGAGGGCTCTCAAATGAGCCAGTCCCCACGTGAAGACAGACACAGGGAGGGAATGGGGACTTTGTTTATAGTACCAGGAAACCCTTCACACAAGACAGTAAAGCAGAGCAAGGGGAGGGGGAGCTGCCAAGTGCCAGTCCTCCTCAGGGGTCTCCACCTTGAAACCACCTGCTCAGGTGGGTCCGGAGGGGCACAAACTGTGGTAACACAGTCAGCATCCGCCCAGCTCAAAGTAATTTTCTCAGGCAGCTGGCACGGACAAGGAGATTTCCCAAAGATACTGGGGGAAAGTATAGAGTAAGGAAGAAGGGATGGAAGACAAATAAGGCAAGGGAGGCATTGTTCATCCATATTAATGCACAAATGTCAAGCTCAGTGGTTCACTTAATCACTTTTTGTTGAGACTCAAGTTCCCACCCACCTCCCAGGCTTCTTTCTCAGGCTCCAATAGGCTCTTAAGAGAAGGGTGGGAGTGGCAACAGACATCCCTAGAGAGCCATGAGGACGGATGGTGACAGAGCTGGAAGCTCCCAGCAGCGTGACGGGCTGAGCATACAGGGGCAGCCCCGAGGGCGGGAGCTGCCAGGCACCACCATGCAGACTGCATGCGGGACAGCAGAGCCAGCCTCCCAACGGCTATGCAGTCACCTCTGGCCTCAGCCCATTCCACAGAGGTGGGCACAGCCTGCCGACCCTCCTAGAGCCCACAGTTCCTGTTGCACTGCCAAATAGCTACACCTACTTCAGAGCCAGGCCCACCCTTATTGCCACCTACCTCTGAGTCAGGAAAGGTGCATCACACACCCCCTCAATGTGGTAGCTGGCCCACCTTGAGGGCACCCTGGTCCCTAGCTCCTCTGAACCCCAGCTTCCTCATCCACAAGAGGACATTATGCCCAGGTGGAAGGAAGTTCAAGGCACACTGAGCACGGTGAAACAGCGCCCCCCAGAGGTGGCTGGCTGGCATCCCCTGTCCTAAGGGCCTCTCTGTCTCTGGTCTCTGCGGAGCAGCAGAGCAAGGGCCTCCCCCTCAGACTGGGCCCCACACCCTGGGGCCGAGGTCCAGCAGCGCACGGAACAGACTTGCTCTCCTACTCGGCTTTCATGCTCATGGGGACAGTGATAAAGACAGAGCTATGTGCAGTGCCACACCCACATGAGCAGTATGTGAGGCTGTGCTAGATGCTTACAGATGCCTTCCTGCCCCGGAGGGCACAGAAGGGCTGAGCAGAGAGCTGAGGGGTGTGAGTCAGGGGCTGTGCAGAACACATCGCCTGGTGTTCCTGTGGCACCCAAATGGCATTTTCTCAAAACTGAAGGTTCTCTGCTCCAGTTATAAAATCCTTTGTCACAAATACTCATTCTATAACAGCTATCTCAAATATTTGCTACTTTATATGTATTTCCAGTAAACAGTCTTAGTTTAGTCTGTTCCTGGTATCTCTGCTCTCCTCTCAAATATTCCTAAAGACCTGGAAGGAAGCCCCAGGTCTTGCCACCTTCCCTCCAAACTGGCGACCAAGGGTACACACATGAATCAGCGAAGCCTGGATGGAGCCCTGTGATCCACTGTCTACCAGGGCAGACCCTCCCACCTCCATTCCGTCAGCCTTATGCGACCTTTTCTGAGTCATGCAGACAGAATCTCCACCCCCTCCAGCCCGGTGCCCCAGGCAGGACCCCATACGGAAGCGTTTATACAGAAAGGACACGTCAGGGGAGCCAAACCTGCTGTTGGCATAATGTGGACAGCACAGGAGGGAGGTAGTGCAACAGGAACCATGGACTCCGCAGGGGTCAAGTCCAAATCCCACCTCGCCAAACTAACCCAGTTCCAAGCCAGTCCCACAGGAAAACTGTCTAGGCACATACCTGCCTCTCTTGGAGGCCCCCACTTCCTTACTCTACCCAAGGCCAGTTCTCACCATCCTATGGTTCTTGGACGGCCCTCAGAAGCCCCTGATGTCAGGAGCTGGGCAGAGTGCACAAGAGGCCAGAGGGGACAGGTGCGGCCAGACGTGACCACACGCCTCAGGTGGGCAGGGGCAAGGGGTCACAAGGGACACAAGGAAGAGGAGCAGAGCAAGCAGAGCAAGGAGTTTAAGAACTGTGTAAAGTCATGAAACCAACCGTTTCCTATATGTGATGTTTTCATGGATGGATATTTGCATATTATTTTAAAATTGGGATGTTTGAGCAGCAGGTATGCAACATACAGACGGAGACATGGTTTTCGCATTGTATGTTGTTGGATGGCGTGAGTCAGCAGGTAGATTAAGGTGAATCAAGAACAAAAACAGAAAACAAAAGAGAAAATGAGTCATCGACACAAGCAAAAACTCAAACTCTAAACACTTCTCTGGAAAATTTTAGGATTTTGGCAAACTTTGCATATTTTGCTTGAAATGTACCAAATCAAAACATTATTTTTGAAATCTGTAGGTTATGCAGACAGGGTGGCATTATTTGCATTCCTGCTTGTAATGCAAATCCAAAGATGACTCACAGACACTTATTTTTTATCTCCAGGCAAAGAAATCAATGTCAGTTTTATGCTCGCGTGGAGTGCTCTTTCTACACAACCCTGGTTAACACTATTGCTCTCTTTTGATTTTCAAGTTGCGGATGGGAACTGACACTCATATTTTTGCCTAAGTTAAAAAAAGTGCATTCACAAAGTAACATATGAAGTGATTACAAATGGAAAAAAAGACACCACTAATCCATTGAATGGCTTCATCATTTCTCCTCTGAGGCAGAACAGGGGTGAAGAACTGAACTCTGAGAGCCATGTGGCCAGGGACAGCTGCACTTCCAGCCTCAATGGCTTCTCAGCCCTCCCGCCAGCCCTGCGGGGCACCAAGGGTGGATGGTGGCTCTCATGGAGGGCTTGTTTGAAGTAAGGTCTGAAGCAACCACAAGCTGCCCTGGCCTCGAGTGTCCCTCAAGCAGCTGAGGGACAGATGCTGGCCTCTTCTGGCCTGCACTACAGGAGGTCTCTGCCTTATATTCAAGCCACTCTTGGGGAGGTTTCCCTAGAAGACAGCTGGGCATCGGTGCTCTCCACATGTCTGTGACATCAGCCAGGCACCCTGCCTGCTCCCTCTTGATGGCCTCTCGTTAGTTCCTGCTCTCTCGAAAGGAGCCACACACATGCAGAAACCCCCAGAGCAGTGTCCCTGCAGTTGGGAGCTCGAGGTTTGGTTCCCTTTATCAGGGGGAATAAACAGGCCTATGCCCAAGGAGGAGGCCTGCAGGAATCAGAAATGCAGCCAGCTCACTCCTCGCCAGAACCACACTGGTACAGACTACTTCTGGGTGAGGAGCACACGGCGAAGGGGATAGCACCCGGGCAACGCCACGACACCAGTGGCCAGCGGAGCAAACCAGCCTTGGTTTCTTTACTAAAATGGCAGCTTTCAGCTTTTCACCTGGATTCCTCAGATCATTAACTTTTTTAAACCATGAAACACAGCATATAAACAAAAGAATGCATACATGTACATATACACATTTTAAAGGAAAATAGTAAAATATTCATATACTCATCACCCAGCTTAAAAAACCAGAATGTCACTATTACTTTTGAAGCCATTCCTGACTGTCTCCCTCTCTCTGCAGATGTAGTAACTGCCCTGAATTCTTATTAATAACTGGTTTTCTTTACAGGCTTACTACAAACTCTTAAAATGTGTTACTCCTGCCTGTTCTTAACCATTGTGATGAAACAATGCCGTATGTAGCCTTCTAGGACTTGTGCAAACTCTTGGTCTGGCAGTGAGCAAACAGTTTTGAAAAGGATCCCTCTGGACGTGGATGCCATTTTCAGGGCTGTGTGGCATTCGGCTGCATTAATACCACAACCACCCACACGTTCAGCTGCTACCGTGACCAGTGTTGCTGTGAGCATTTGTGCACCTGGAGGTGAAGTTGCATGTGTTCAGCCTTCTAGGGACGGCCATGCTTTCCCAGGAATGTCGTACTGATGGACACGACAGCAGCAGTGGTTGGGGGTGGGGAGGGTCTGCCAGCTGTCAGCATCTACCTCCAGGCCAGGACGTGACTGCAGGGAATTAACATTCTCTAGCCCCCCGTCCCAAACAGCCTTCAACCAGTGGCAGACAGCAGCCAGAGAAAGAGAGCCCCTGAGGCTCAGGCCCCTAGTCTGGATCCTGAACAGTAACTGACCTCATAGCACTTTCTCAGCTGCCTCACTTCCTGGGCTCGCTTCATTTCCCCCTGGTATTCCTGGGATCACCTTTCCGTTTCTCATTTCACAATCTGCTTCTGGCAAAACCCAACTATCGGCCCTGGTCGAGCTGCCTCTACCCGGGCCCTGCATGACATTCTCAACCAGCCCGCTGGACTTAAGAGTTAGTTCATGCCACTCCATTTCAGAGGGCCCTCCAAATTCTCTCACACAAAATAAAGGCCAACAATAACTCAGGCTGCAAGGCCTTCCCTGTGCCCCTGCCCCATGTCCTCAGCCCTCAACTGCTCTTCACACATGGGTTCAGGGCAGGCCCGGGGCCTCCACGAGGGCTGTCCCCCATCAGGCCTCCCTTGCTCTGCTCCCTCACAGGCCCAGGCATCTTTACGCAGAAGTCGCCGTGTCAATGACATCTTATCTGGACACACTATCAAAGACCCTCCTGCCCACCATCTCCTGCCCCCTTCTCTGCTTTGCCTTCTCCCTGGTGCCTACCTATCATTTTCTAACACTAGCTGTATTTCTCACTAGAATGAAACTCCAGAAGAGCAGAGATTTCTACCTTTTGTCCCAGCACTTAGGACAGCACTTGGCATATGACAGGCACTCCATAAATATTTTAAAACATATAAATGAAGGAATGTGATGCAAATATCTTCTCCCTGTTCATGGATTGCCCTTTCTTCTTTTGATGAACAGAAACCTTATTATAGGAAAAAAAACCTTTATTTTTTACTTTTCAGTTATGGTTGGTGCCTTAAATATCTTGTTTGATAAATCAGTTCCTACCCTGAGTTCCGAAAGATAATCTGCATTTTCTTCAAAGACTTTTAAAGTCTTGCCTCTTTATATTTACGTCTTTTCATCTGTTTGAAATAGCTTTGCTTGTGAAAAGAGTGAATGGAGATCCACTTGCTGCTGTTCCCTACTCTGGTCATCCTCAGTCACACTCCCACAAATGGCCGAGCTATCATGTCCCCTCCCCGCTAAGCGGCAATGCTGGTGAGTCACACATCAAGTCCCCATATACAAGTGGCTTTGATTCTAGGTTCTTGGTGCTTTCCACTGGCTCACTTAGCGATGGCTGTGCCATCAGTCTGAGTCACTACAGCTTTATAATCAGTCCTGCCGCTGGCAGGAGGGCCCTCTCACACCATCCCGGCAGCACCTTCTTCTTAAGTACCCTATTTGGGGGCCCTTGCTCTTTTTTACAAATTTTGGAAGCAGCATGTCGAGTTTCCAAACAAACAAAAACAAAATCATTGGTATTTTTTTGAAATTGCATTGAATCTACAGATCAATTTGGAGAAAACTGTCATCTCCAGGAAATGATATTATTTGTTGATTAACATGATATATAACTCTATGCAAGCCTTCTTTAATCTCTTTCAATGAAATTTAGTAATTTTCCACAAAGTTGACAAAGATTAAATAAAGGTCTTACACACATCATTTTGGAAGGTTTATTGTCAGGACTGCTGCTATCACAATGAAATGCAATCAACTGACGTAAGTAACCTCATATTCAGCAACCTTGCTGGACACTCTATTATCAGTTTCAGATTATTCGAGATTTCAATAGATAATAATGTTATCTGAGGATAATGATAGCTTTGTCTTTTCCTTTCTTAATCCTTAGAGGTTCTCTTTCTTTTTCTTGTCCTATTCATTCAACAAGTATTTCCCGAGTACCTAAAATGTCACATTCTACTCTAAGCACTGGACTGTGGTGGTGAACAAAGCAGACAAAAATTTCTGTCCTTGTGGAGCTGACAGTCAAGTTACTGAGCTGACCATACCTTGAAGTTCAATGCTGAAAAGAAGTAGTGGCTATAGGCATCATTGCCTTTTTCTGATTTTAAAGAGACTCTTTCCAAATTTTGCCATTATATACGCTGTTGCAAAGGATCTTTTGGTAAATGCTCTTCATCAAGTTAATTCCTCGACTGCTTAATTTTTGTCAAGAATAAAATTTGAATTTTGTTGAATGTCTTCTCTGCACCCATGACAAGACATGGTGTCCTTAATGGTGTCCTTTGATCTGTTAATGTAAAATTGTAGTGACAGACTTTCTGACGCATAATCTTGAGTTCTTGGAATACACCTGACTGTATTTTCTCTTCTGTACAGTGCTGGATTTGGTTTGCTTACATGTTGTTTAGAATTTTGCATCTACATTGAAGAGTGCGTGTGGATTATTACCTTCCTTTCTTATACCCTAGTTCTTAAAAATTTGGCCATTGGGACTGTACTAGTCTCATACAAAAAATTAGGGAATGTTCACTCTTCTTCTATTCTCTGGAAGAATTTGTTTAGGATCGCAATGAGCCTTCCTTGTACTTTAGGTAGAAACACAATGCACAACTTCTACAAACCAGTGGCGTGAGCCACACAAGGACATGGACTCCAAATTAAAGAACAGATTAGTTATTCACCTCACACCTCCTACTCTTGGTAGGCTTCTTTGGGCTTTGGAGACAGCATTTAACGCTTAGAAAATACTGTTGCGACCCACTTATCATGGCCCAAAGCTGCTAGGCTTCAGAGGTTTCAGAGCAAGAGAAGGCTTTCCAGCAGAGCCAGGCCACAGGGTCAGCAGCCCTGCCACGTGGGCCTAAGATCCACAGATCCTAGGCTGGGGGCATCTGCAGGTAAAGGCACTGCGTGGAACCCTGGAGGCCCCAAAGCAAGATCACAGCAGACACCTAGGGTTCTGAAACAAGGCGGTGTCATCTGCGGAATGACACTGGAATCACCGATACAAGGGGCCACTCCTGGCTACTGTGTCCTGGTGGAGACTGACCACGAGACATCAGTGTTCAACACACCACAGCTTTCCTCACAAGTGGTGTGCTTCAGGCCCACCAACAGCCCAGCTGCAATGGGAATGCCCTGTCTGGGACCAGACCTAAGCACTCCAGAGGCCACAGTCCCAGGACAGGTGGCCAGTCCCCTAGGCCTCTCAGCTCCCTGACCACCCCAGTAGATACATCATGGGATGATCACTGAAATGAGGAGGAAAACTCAGACCTGGTTTATGGAGGGTTCGGTTCACAGATTGGTGCAGGCCTCCTAGAGCCCCAAGCAAGGCACAGCTCTGGGTGCTATGCCTGATCAGCCCCAGAGGTGGAGAAAGTCGCTGCCTATCATGAGGGCTACAGCATCCTAGGTGAGGGCTCAAGTTTGGTCAGGCCTCTGGAGGGAACGCGGCTTGGGGAGGAGGCATCCGGAGGGACCTCCACAGTGGGTCCATGTGCAGGTCTTTGTATTAATGTCACATCCACCAGAGGGCACCCTTAGCACTAAAAACTGAGCGCACAGCCCGTGTTCACATAGTGGGCCCTGAACTGAGCCCGTGGGGGCCAAGACAAGGCTGTGCCCAGACCTAGTAGCTGGGCTCGCTCTTCCCAAGGCTCATGCAGCTATAGCCATGTGAGCACCCAGCCCCTGTGAGCAGAGGTCACCACTCAGCCTCTTTGGAGAGCCATGCTTACAGCTGTCAACCAGCCACTCAAGGGCAGGTTGCATACATGGGGACCCCTTCACCTGAAAACGGCGGGGACTTGCCTCCCCTGGGATCACTCATGTCCCAGCTGTGGGTCTGCCTTTGGGGATGCAGACCTTGCCCTGTACTGGTATCTGAGACTCATCAACACGGGACCCCACATACCACTGCCTCGGAGCAAGCAGAGGAGGGGGTGCAAGGAGCAGGCAGCCACTCGGGAGGTGTGGCCTGATAGAATGCTGAAGTAGCCTCATAAAGGCATAGATGAAATGCCAGCTTGGTGGCAGGCCTTAAGGGATTGGCATTCTTCCTACAGGATGAATGGATGGCCATGAGACAGTACTGGATGCCAAGTGGCAAAATGCAATGCCTGAGAAACCGGAGGAAGAAGGGGTGGCCCCTCACCATCACTGCAGCAACCCAGGGTGGACTCCGTGCTCCCCATTCCCCAAGTACAGGTTTGGTGACTCTAGGGGTCCTGGCTCAAGAGGTATGGAGAGCTTCCACTGCGGAACACTAAAAGCCACGGTGGCCCCTGTCACATTGGCCACCTCAGGCCCGAAGACCAGCAGGCAGAGCACTTTCCATACTGGTCACGGTACCTGATGCTGATTATTGTGAAGGGCAGAACTGGCTCCACATTAGGACAGGACAAATCTGTCTGGAACCCAGCAGCTCACTGGGGCATTCCTCAGTGCCCCTATGACAAGCCTCAACTGTGATGGACTGTCACAGCAGCCAGAACCACATGGCACACAGGGGCATAAGTCGCATGGGGTGAGGGCCTGGGTCACCTCACCAGACCAGCAACCAGAGCAGCAGAGAGTTGGCCGCAGGTCAGGGGAGTCCTGGGGGGTGGTGAGGAGACCAGCAGGGTGGCGGGAGCTCTGGCTCCTCTTCCTAGCCTTCTTCTGCCACAGATCGTGCCAGCGCCCACCTGAAGAGTGAGTGAAGTGAGGTGCAGGCAGAGCTGAGCGGGGCAGGGGTGCAGCAGCTGGCCCTGTTAGGACAGCACCTGGTGTCCCTTCATCGCTGCTTCAGGCTGCCCTCCCTGCTCAGGGTGGAGGAGGTATCTGAAAAATGGCATCCCCCAGCGCAGGCCTTGACCGCAGAGTAATGGGTAAAGACTCTGAAGCTCTGAGGTGCGACCTACCCTGTCACAAGAGCCCGCGGAGACGAACCACGTGACCCCCAACACTCAGCACCAGAGGACGCCGGCCTTCTGCTCCCCTCCTCTTCCCATCACTCCCCTGGACTTCTCTCCACTGGGAACACATCCCGAAAAATAACTCACAAGAACCTTCACCTCAGCGTCTACTCCAGAGAATTCAACCCAAGAGAAGCAGATGAGACTTTCTTGCCATTTAATTCTAACTTAATGCGCTGTACTCAAAGAATATTGCTTTATTATTCAGATTCTTTAAAACTTGGTGACGCAAGTTTATGTTCCAGCACTTGGTCAGTTTTTAGATACAATCCATATATATTTGGTAAGAATGAGTATCTGCAGTCACATATATATCAAACAAACATGGTGTTTTAAAATATTCTAAAATCTTTTTAGTTTCAGTTTATATACTTTTGGTGCCAAGTTGTCAGATACTTACACGTTAGACACACACACATTTAAGGATCTTGTCTTCCTGTTCAGTTGTTACCATGGAGCTCCCAGGTAATTCTGAGCCCATCAGCCTGGAAGACCTTTTGGGAACCACTGTCTTATCCAAGAAAAAGTATTTGCTGAGAGAACACCCCACCCCCAAACTGCACCTGTGGAGAGGACCCTCCAACTGTCCAGGGCTCCCGGGCAACTGTGGCCAGAGAGAGGTGCTAACTCAGGGTGGGCGGCAGCTGGAGGTAGCACCCTCTAGAAGGAAACCATTTTGGGACCCTGGAGGGGGGACAGGGAACACTACTTACCGCAATCTCTGTTACTAAAATATCAGTAATACTTCCCAACACAGTGACAAAGTCGAAGACATTCCAGGCATCTCGGAAATAGTTCTGGAGAGAAAGAAGGGCAGTCGGTGCTAGTGGTGCGTGAAGGCCCTGCCAGGCAAGGGTTTGCAAGAGGTGGTCCCAAACCAAGAAGGGCACAAAGGGTGAGATGGGCCACCCAGGGATGTCCTTGCGGGACAGCACAAGGCAGTAAGCAGACGCGCCACCAGGCACGCAGTCACCTCTAGGCCTGGACGGGCGCACAACTGAGAGCCATGTGTCCAGGGAGGAGTGACCTGGGTCCATTCACCTCTAGGAGATGGGCTGGGGGCTCGGGGAATTCTCAGGTTTAAACAGAGTCCTGAAGGTCCGCCTACAGAGAAGGAGCCAGACTGCAGACTCCCAGAGACTAAGACAGAGCCAAGTCACATACCAGCACCCCAAAGGCGATGATCTTCAGCACGCACTCCATGGAGAACATGGATGTGAACACGATATTCAGGCATTTCAGCATCAGCTCATATTCGTAAGGCGCATCGTAGAACTGCCCAGGGAATAAATGCCATTGGCCAAGGGCTCAGCTGCCCCAAGACCCCCACCAGGGTCCTCTCTGACCTCCTATCAGAGCACAGGGGGCAGACAGAACAAGGTGCCTGCATGGCACAGGGACACCCAGGGGAACGGGCACCTGGCACTGACCCGCCTGCAGGGCACTCCGGCTCCCACACGCGGCCAGGAAGACGGCAGACTCTCTGGCTGGTTTGAGCCGGGTCCCAACCCCTAGCTGGCACCCACTGGCACCGCACGGGCCCCCCACACCTTCATCATCAGCACCGCCGTGTTGAGGGCTATCATGGCCATGATGGAGTACTCGAAGGGCGGTGAGACCACGAATGTCCACGTCTTGTACTGGAATGACTGCTTATTCTGGGGCATGTACCGTGTCAGGGGCTTGGCGCTGATGGCGAAGTCAATACAGGCCCTCTGCCCCGGGAGAAAGGAACACCAAGAAGTCAGGCTGGAGCCACCGCACCACACAGCCACCGCCCTCGTCCCCGACTGCTACGCAGTCCCTCATGGCCCCTGTGCCGGCCAACAGTGCCCGCCAGAGCCCACCCGATGACGTGCCGCTCCCGAGCAGAAGGAGGCCTGGTGGTCCCACCTGCAATCCCCATCAAGGGAGCCCAGCAGGGCACCCACAGCGCACAGGTACATAGGGCGGGACAGGGCACCCACCTCGTTCTTCTCCAGGCTGCATTCAGACATCGCCTTGTCCCCCTGCTCCTGGAAGGTGATGATGATCAAAGCCACGAAGATGTTGACAAAGAAGAAGGGGAAGACCACGAAGTAGACCACGTAGAAAATGGACAGCTCCATGCGGTACCCAGGGCTTGGGCCCTGCTCCTCATAGGTGGCATCCACGGAGTGTTTCAGAACCCTGGGCCGAGAGCAAATGCCAGGTGTCAGGAGAACTGATGAAGACGCAGCCCTGGGAAAGTCAGGGCCTGCATCACAGGTGAGCTTTCACACCTGAGCCCAGGGCCCAGCCCTGCTGCGTAGGCCTGCCGTCTCTCATGGAGGTGGGCCACCTTGCCAACGAGACTTATGCTCAGGGTATGCACCTCCAAGGTCAGGCCTCCAGGTGCCTGAGGTCCTATCTCCAGAAGCTCTGCCTTGCTTGGCTAACTCCCAGCTCACACCTGCTCATACCCACACCCATTCACACCCACCTCACCGGCTCATGCCCAGTTTCACCTGCCTTCAGAAAGCCCTGGGCTCAGAGCATCGACCCTACCTTCTGGGGGAGGGGGGGCTCCTCCCAGTGCCAAAGAAAGGCTCCTGCCATCTAGCATGGCACTGAACACACCTCGCTCTGGCTGCCTTTAACTGAACACAGTGGGCTAGCCACAGAGGACGCCAGAGCTCCATACTCCCTCTGGCCTGTAGCCACTCAAAAGTGATTTCAGGTCACTATGCCATGTGTTCTTTGGTTTGTCTTCTTTTTCCCAGGCAGCCACTATTGGAGGACAGGGCCATGTCTCACCTAGCAGGTACAAGGGCCTACGGGGTATTTGCTGAGCGACTGGAATAAAAATGAACGCAAAGCTCTGGCCTCGCAGCCCCAGCCCCTCTGCTCCAGGCCGACGAGCCACGATGAGCCCGCAACACTCACATGGGCCACCCTTCTCCTGTGGACACCGTGAACAATGTCAGCAGAGCCCAGAGCACGTTGTCATAGTGAAAGTCGTACTTCTTCCACTGTCGTGGCTGAGCTTCCACTTCCTCCTTCTCATAATCCAAATACTGGCCCCTGGAACAAGAACACAGAAGGGGCTACAGGTGAAAGACAAAGGGTCCAGGTTGACCTGTTCTACAGACAGTGGTGTTTGAAGGATTGTCTGTTCATTGGAGAAAGGAAAGGCTCTCCAACAAAAGGCCAAGAGGCAGCTGTGTTTCCATGTGCAGAAGAACAAAGGTGGACCCCACCTCACTCCACATACAAACATCAGCTCAAAATGGATCACAGACCTGAGTGTAAGAGCTAAAACTATGAAACTCTTAGAACAAAACAGAAGGGGCCTCAGATTGGGGAATGGATTCTTAGAATGACACCAAAATCACAAGCAACAAAAGAAAATAATAGATAAATTAGACTTTATCAAAATTTAAAGCTTTTGTGCTTCAACAGACATCATCAACCCACAGAACAGGACAAAATATTTAAAAATCACCTCTCTGATAAGGGACTTGCGTCGAGGATATATAAGGAACTATTACAATCAATGATAACAAAGACAACCCAATTGAGAGTGGGCAAAACATGTGAATAGACATTTGTCCAAGGAAGACATACAAATGGCCAGTGAGCACATGAAAAGCACACGACTCAGCAATGAGCCATCAGCAAAATGCAAACCAACACCACAAAGAGACACCATTTTCCTCCCACTAGGACGGCGGTAAGATGGAAAATGACAAGTCCTCTCAAGGATATGTGGAAATCAGAACTCTCACATACTGCCGGTGGGGATATAAGACGGTTCAGCCACTTTGGATAATGTTCTGGTAGTTCCTGTCTGTTTATGTATCTTTATTCATACCTCAACTCTGCTTCTAGGTACATACTCAAGAGAAATGAAAACATCTGTCCACAGAAAAACGTGCACTCGAGTTCCACAGCAGCATCGGTCATAACAGACAAAGGGTAGAAACAACCCGAAAGTCTAGCCAGCAGATGGAAGAATAAATAAAACGCAGCATATCTAGAGAAAGGGATGATCGACCATGAAAGAGGATGACGCTACAACATGGATGAGCCTTGAAAACATTACGCTAGATGACAGAAGTTAGACACAACACCACGTGACTTCAGGTACATGAAGTGTCCAGAGCAGGGAAATCTACAGAGACAAAAAACAGGTCTGTGGCTGCTTAGGCTGGGGCTGCGGACTAGGAGGCAACAGCTAAAGGCTACGGGGTGCTGGTTTGTTTTTTAACTGATGAAAATGTTCTGAAGCTGACTGTGATGATGGTTACACATACCTGAGAATATACTGAACCCACTGAATTGTAAACCTTCAGTGGATGAATCATATGATATATGGATTATATCTTGATAAAGCTGTATTATACAAAACAAAGGGCCCCATTGCAATGGGGAAAGGATGGTCTTCTCAAAAAATGGTGCTGGAACAATTGGAAAATGGACCTTTATTCATACCTCAACAACACACAAAAATCAACTCCAGATCGATCGCAGATCTAAATGTGAAAGGCAAAAATAAAACTTTTGAGGAAAACCTAAGAGGACATCTCTCCCGACCCTGGGATAACTATCTCCAACAGGACCCAAAGAGTATTAAAAATCAAAAAGATAAGTTGGACTATATCACAAGCAAGACTTTATTCCTTAAAAGATGCCAATACAAGAAAAGCAAGTACCCCACAAAGAAGACATCCATACTCCATAGGTCTGGCAATGGATGCCTATTCAAGACTTTAAAGAATCCCTACAAATCAACCAAAAAGACAGAGGACCCATACAGGAAAATGGGCAAAGACTTGCCCGGACACTTCCCAGGAAGGGGCAACCAAGCAGCCCATCCACCTGGGAAAGGTGCCCATTCTCACTGGTCATCACCCACGTGCAGTTAACCCACAGATAAACACCACTACCCCCACGCGGGAAAGGCCAAAATGCAGAAGACAGAAGTCCCAGGAGTCCACAGGGTGTGGCGTGCTGGAGCCGCCGTCCATGCTGGACAGAGCACGACGTCACACAAGTATTTGGCAGCACCTACAAGAGCCTGGCTGGCTGTGGCACCCCGAGGTGCACACTCCCCAGCAGACGTACAGACGGCCACAGCTGCGCTGCTCACTGCAGCCTCAACTGGGAAAGCCCCCTTCCCGCTGGTTTTGGAGTGGAGGGAGCGGGGGCACATTCACACGAGGGAGCTTCACATAGAGACCATTGGCCCGGCACCCGTGGGCAGAGGGGTCCACACCTGCCTGCCCGCTTGCACCAGCCCCCTCCTTCCTCCCCGGCCCCACCCCGGGGGAGCCTCTCCTGGATGCTCTGGGGTGACCTGGGCCTCACGGTGAAGTGGAAGTGGCCTCAGCCGTCTGGTGGCTCCTCTGAGTGTTCCCTGCCCCAGCCCTGCCTCAGTTTACCTGCAGTCCCTCTCCAGCTCCTTGGACTCGTCAGTGCAGTAGAAAAACTTCCCTTTGAAGAGCTGCACTGCAATGACGGCAAATATGAACATGAAGAGCATGTAGACTATTAGGATGTTGAGGACGTTCTTCAGGGAGTTCACCACACAATCAAACACGGCCTGGAGGGGAGGGGGCAGCCGTGAGCAGAGGGCGGCTTTGGCACAGGGCGCGGCCTGACCCTGTCCTTCTCTCAGAGGGGTCATCTTGGCCTTGATGAGGTAGGCAGGAGGCGCTAGGAGAGGCGGATGGGCAGGCAGGCTGGGGCCCGAGGACCTGGAGTTGCGGGCCTAGGCTGGCACCCAGGGAGCCTGTGTCAGGAGGGGCCGGCATAGAGGGAAAGCAGTGGGGACACGGATGTGGCCAGCCCCTGCTCCTGCACCTGAGCCCTGAGAGGGGATCGTGCTCTGCCCCTGCCCATCAGTGGGAACCGACACTGGGCAGAAAAGCTGCTGTGCTGGGCCAGCTCCGGGACAGGGGCTCACGGCGTTGTCTTGCGGCCCAGAGGGGGCTGTCTGTTACCACCACCACCTGGGCTTCCTTCTGGGTACTCCCCCACAAGGAAGCACAGCCTTCTTGGACTCCCACCCTGCCAAGCCTTGCCCTGGTCCCTGTTTCCCAGAGCTCGGAAGGTGCGCCTGCTCTGCTGTGCACAACTGCAGGCCCATGACCATCTCCAGCGATGCTGCCTGGCACACTCCAGACAACAGCCACTGCCCACCTGCCCAGGTCTGTGGTGCCCTTTACCCACCAGACCAGGCCCAAGTCCCTGACTCACAGAGAGGGCCTCTGGCTGCCCTCAGGTCATCTTCCACCCTGTCCCTTCACCCACAGGCTCGATGCGAACTGCCTTCTTTAATTCCCATGTTGCCTAGTGCTTCAGATGCTGGCATTTGCAAGCTGTTCACCTACTTCACTGCACACAGTTTGGGAGGATCAAATGACTCTGAGCACATAAAGCATTTCTCACAAGCTCAACGATTATTAGATTTTAGCACAACTCCACGTTTGGGTTCACACTCTTTCCTTTATCAGGAACCTCAGCCATAACGCCCTTCAGGGTCCAGCCTGTTATGACTTCTCAGGAGCCCTGTCCTCCCTGCTTTGCCCCCAGGATCCCCCACCTCTCTTGGCAGCCCCTCTTCCCTGCCACAGCTGTTGATGAAAACACACTGCCC
The DNA here is from genome assembly GCA_032199065.1 of Smutsia gigantea. NCBI lineage: Eukaryota > Metazoa > Chordata > Mammalia > Pholidota > Manidae > Smutsia > Smutsia gigantea. Next base: position 105,173 of record JAVSCE010022511.1, on the reverse strand, counting down.
GACGTGGTGCCGCTGGGTTAAGGACAATCAGCCTTAGAGGCCAGTGCTGAGACTGATACCGGCCTAGCTCTGAGAGGGCCCATCCCACCCACACACAGACCTGAGGGACCCTAACGTGGGCCTCCCTCACTGCTGCTCCTCCCTACCCCATGTGGGAGGCTGAAGTGAGACAGGGTCGGTCACATGTGTGCATGCACACATACACGCACACTACAACACATGCACACACCATATACTCACGTGCACGCTGCACATGCAGGCAAACACATACCTACCTGCACGCATACCCTGCACACACAGGTGCATGCACACGTTTGCACCTCCATGCACATGCATGAACACACACTCACCTGTGCACGCACACACGCAGCCCTTACACTCCTGAGCCCCCTCCATGTTCTCACCTTGAGCTTGGGCAGTCGCTTGATGGTCTTCAGGGGCCGCAGGACCCGTAGGACGCGCAGGGACTTGATGGTGTTGATATCCTTCCCCTTGGACCCTCTAGGGGGAGAAGCCACATGCAGACAGGCAGGAGGCACATCTGTGCCCCCCGCTCCCACGACGCTCCCAGGGTGGGGGTCACACTCCCTGTGTGTTATGTCTAGGGCTCCAGGGAGGTCCTGGCCCTGCAGGCCCCACAGGCCACTGCGTCTCCTCCTATGGGAGCCGGGCCAGGGCCTCATCTGAGCAGACTAGGGCCAGGGCAGCAGAGCCTGGTGCACAGGGAGCACCGAGCTTCCGGAGCGGAAGAGCCCATTTCCCTGACCACATCAGCTGCTTCTATCACCCACTCCTAGACCAGCATGCTGAGAGCAGCAGTGGGCATAATGCAGGAGAAGAGGGCCTACCCTGGGGCCCCACACACCACACGGGGCGGCACAGGGAAGACAAGCGAGGCACGACTGTGTTCACTAATGCAAGAGCTTCTGGAAGGCGGCTCCTCCTGCTTCACACTCTGGCAGAGGGGCCAAGGGGACGTGGGGAGCTCCCTGCCTGTCCACTCTCAGCTGCCCTAACACTCCTCCAGGTGACGTGAAATAGAAAGGGAACAGACAGAGAGCTGAGCAGAAGGGTGGCAGGCCTGGAGGGAGGAAAGGAGAGTAAGAGGCCAAGTCAGATGAACATGGAGGTAATGCACGACACAGGAGTGGACAGAGACCAGGAAGCCAAGGAGAGAGAGCAGGAGGAGGGAGGAAGAGAGGGGGAAAGAGCCATGGAGAGAGAGAGATGTGAGACATCAAGAAAGTAGCAGACAGGAAAACCCGGGGGAGGTGGCAGAAAGACAAGATGTCAGGTAAAGAAAATTCTAGGGACCAGAAGCAAGCTCAGCAGTGCAGAGCCAGTGGGCCTGGATCCGGGCCCCTGGCAGGGGACGCCAGAGCAGACCCAGGTGGCACCCTCAGGCTGCCACGGGCCCAGGAGCCATAAGACCCTGGGGCTGGTCTCCTGAGAGGACGTTCTCAGAAGCAAGGCCACACCCCACTCAGAGGGCAGGGGCTGAGGGCTCGGCACCGGGGCCTGACCCCATTCTGCCCAGAGGCCGCTTCACCCCAAGTTCCCAAGGGAGCCTGAGAGAGCGGGGTGGGGATGGGGTCCTCGGTGGTCTTCCTGGGCTCCAGCCAAGTCTGGTGAGAGTGAGTTTGTAGTCCAAGCAGGCTCCATGGGTAAAGCAGAGCTGGGGGCACCCCAGAGTCAGATTAAACACCCCTGAAACACCAAGCTTTTGGGTGGAAAAAGCCCAGCCTCTAGACCACCCTGTCAGCTGTTTCCATCACCCTGGTGCTCTGGACACCCCTCCCCAAACGAGCTTCCTCCAGCCACCCCGAGGAGACTAACACCTGGACAACAGGGGATGGGAGGTCTGCATGAGGACCTGGGTGGGCAGGCAGACACCTGTGGGTCACAGGGAGAGGGCACCACTTTTGTCTCCCAGTAGATGTGGTTCTGGGGGAGGCAGCCCTTTGGTGATCTGTGTTCTGCATTTCTCTCCTGCTAGCTCAGGGCCTTTTTCACTGAGGTCCCCGGGCTGTGTCTCACCACAGTCGCCCCCACCACTGCCCACTGTCTCATTCACAAGCCTCTCACTGATGCTGGCCAAGTTGTCACCTCCTTTTTATAAGAAGAGGGTTGGTTAAGACCTCCAGAGGCATTGTAGGGCTGCAGTCATGGAGAGGAAAGAGGAAAAAAAGCTGAGTTCCCAGACAGGAGCTACGGGAAAGTGCCTCAGGACGGAAGGATGGCAGGGCAGCGAGGCCCCTCAGCAGCTCCCACCGAGCCCCCCCTCCCCTCTCATCTGCGCTCCCAGCCTCCAGCACCCACTCAGAACCCTGCTCCCTGGACGTCTCCAGCCCCGAACCTGGCCCAGGGGCAAGACAAGAACACGGGCCTGGGGACACGGCCCCTGCAGCATGCAGCCCCAAGGTGGAGGATGGGGTAGGGGCATGGCGACCGAACTGCTCAGGGGGGCCGCCAAGGGCTACGATGAGGGGCAGCGGGGGCACAGAAGGAAGGCATTACCCCATGAAGCTCCTACCGAGAGTCCAGCAACAGGAAGACAAAGAGAAGAGAGTCAGCGAGGAGGCTGTGCCAGGGGCACCACCCCAGGCTCAGAGAAGATGAGAACCCCTCCCTCCACACCTGCGCCCACAACGGTCCTTCCTCATCTCTGGGGCGGGTCCCCCACACCCATCCCTGCATCTCCCTCCTTCACCTCCACCTAAGGCCCCGGGACCTGCCTCATGCCCACTGCCATGCAGGGTCTCAGGGAGCCAGTCCAGGCCCAGCCCTCACTAGGGAGCCAGAGAGAGCACCCTTTTGCCCCAACAGGTAGAGGCCCGCCAGCACCCACACGCTCTGGCTGACTAAGCAGTGCAGCCAAGTCAGACGCTGAGAAGCAGACACCGATGCGCCGGAGGCCTGCCCACGCGGATTCAGAACCAGGAGCCATGGCCCTGCAGGCCTACCCACCCAGCACAGCCCCACCCCAAGGCAGGCACCCCGGAGGCCGATGGGCCCGCCTTCCCAACCCGTCTGGGCTCCGGGTCTGCGGCGCAGCCAGACCCAGAAAAGATGTGGGTACTTACGAGAAGGCAAATGCCACCAGGGCTCCACTGACCACAATGAAGTCCAGAATGTTCCACAGGTCACGGAAGTAGGCTCCAGGGTGCAGCAGCAACCCTAGATCGATCATCTTCGGGGGAGAAACACGCTTTCAGGCAGGACACTTCAGAAAGGGGGCAGGGCCATGCCCCAGAGTTGTGGGGTTGGGGAGAAAGATGCCGCTCAGGTCACCGCCCCCTCCCCGCCCCCCCGGGAGCCAGAGAGGGGACAAGTCCCAGGTCACGCCCTCCCAGGGAGGGGGTCACAGCGCAGGTGACGCCCTCCTGGGAAGGGGTCACACACTGTCAGGAGAGGGGAGATGGCCTGAAGTCCCATCCTCTGAGGGTCTCAGTGGGCCTCTGGACCTCAATGCCATTGACCCAAATAGCTTTACAGAGTCATGACAGGCTGAGGCCCTGCCCAGACCTCCAACTCTCCTAGAGACTGAATGAAACCCTTCCCCATGGGGGCTGCAGGCACACACGTGGCCCCAAGGGACTCACACCCTGCCCAGATCCTCGGAAGGTCACCTCCATGCGGCAGAAGGGAGAGCTGTGGGATGCACAGGGACCTGGTTCTCTGTACCCCCCAGGGCTGGGGTTGTTGTAAGCCACAGCCTCCCCATCTGTGCAAGGGGATGACAGTGCCTCCCCCAGGAGTTTGCAGGAGTGAAGAGGCAGAGATGGAGGATGCACACACACATAAAAGCTGTGTGAGTACCGCACTGGCCGCTCAGGCATTGATAAAGGAGCAACGCCTGTCAGGAGACAAAGCCCACAAGGAAATGGTCGAGCCTTAGTTTGCCAGCCAACACCAGAGCCCTTTCAAGCAGAAGTCTTCAGCACCCACCTGCCTCCATCTTTGGGTGTTGAGGCCACCACCCTCTCCCCAGGCTCTCCTTCCTCCCAGCCTGATGTCACGGGCCCTCCTCTGCTGCCACAAGACAGTCCTGAGGGGCACTGAGTCCACACCTGCTTAAGGGGAGTCTGCAGCCCTTAGTCAGAAGTGTGGAGGAGACCAGGTACGGTGTCAGTGAGCTCTCCCAGGGCGGACACTGAATCCCGAGTGAACTGGCCTCTTGTCTCCAAAGCACACCTTACACATGTGGGCCCGTGAGAGCTTGCATCTCCACACACGTGTGTGCACACATTCTCATGAGCACACACCTTCCTAGGTCACAGGCCTTGCCCCGTCTCAGTCATGAGGGAGAAGGAGCAAGTGCGGTCCCCAGGGCAACCACGTATCTCACCTTTATCACCATTTCAAATGTAAAGACGCCCGTGAAAATGTAGTCCATGTATTTCAGAGCCTAGAACCAAAGGGAGGGTTGCCCTTGAAGGTGAGGCTGGAAGCAGGGACAGTGCCATCTCAGCGGCACGGCGTCTTCCTCCAGGCCCCAGAAAAGACAGCCTATCAGCCATGTCACAGGGAAGGGAGACTTGGCAAGTGTCCCTGGGGCTGCAGGGCCCTCCAGCAGCAGCCCAGACACTGGGCTTGCTCCCACTCTTCCCTGTAATGTGGGGCTGGACCTTCACCCCGTCACCGAGAAAGGAGCCCAGTGAACAGACAGGATCACACTCCACAGTCTGACAGCAGTGCTTACGTTGTTCCTGGGAGAGTCTGTCCGCACAGGATCCTCAGCAGCTAGGGCAATGCTGCTCAGTGCGATGACCACAAGGATGACCATCTCGAAGTACTGCATGGTCACGATGGAGTGGCAGAGGCGACGGAGCCTGGAGGGCAAAGCTGGGTCACCCGAGGCCCACAGAGGGGCCAGGGCTGGTCACTCCCGGGTGTGCCCCAGAGCTGCGCTCTGTGAAATATCCCCGTGGCAGGGAGACAGCAACCAGGCACTGATCCCTGAGACCCCCAGAACAGCACTGGGGAGTCTGCAAAGCCACGGCAGGGGCTGCAGGCCAAACGAGGCTGGCCCTGTTTGCAGGTGTAAAGGCCTGCAGGTGCACAGCCTTGCCCTGCACCAACCTACTGTGTGTGCGCGGCGGGTGGGATGAGAGGGCTGTTCAGAGCACTCACACCGCTGGGCAGAGCAGGCCTCTGCTGAGAGCCCTGGAAATCCTCCAGGCCTGGGCCGGGTGCAGTGCCCTGGTCCGACCCCAAGCCAGTGAGCCATGTGTGCTCAGCAGCTGCCCGCCTTCACTCACAGTCAGCACTCCTGGCCACTATCCTGCTCCCTCAGACGCCTCTAGACACCAGTAGCTGCACAGACGCACACCCACAGGAGACACTCAGCTACAGACAAACACTGCAGCACAGGGGCCAGCACGTCCGGGAGGCCGCGGCGCGGGTCAGTGAAGCCCACCCCCGGTGGCTGTGCGATGAGGAGGGCCAGCGCCTCTCCTGCCGCTGAAGGTGTGTCCCCACGGTGCTTCCTCTGCACCCAGCCTCAGACCCCTTCCCACCCCAAGGACTTTCCACCCAAAAGGACTGCCTGCCACACCCTCCCGCCCCTCTCCCTCTGAGGGGTCGTTACACTCACCCCCCATCGCTCCACCTCCTGGCCTCCATGCCCACCAAGGTGCCCCAGGCCCTGACGACCTGCTGGCACGCCCCCCTCACCGAGCTGCCTTCTACCTCTGAAGCCTGAAGTGAGTTCCCCTGCTCTGCACGGCAGGGCTGGCTCCTCCCTCATCTCGATCCTCACCCACCCTTGGGGCTCAGCTGGCATCTGTCACTTCACTCCTGCCTCCAGGAACAATGCGTGGCCTCTGTTGCCCCGGAGAGCTAGCCTCTGGCTCACCTTTCCCACACTGGGTTTTTTTCACAGCTACTGCCCGCCATGCTGCTGGTGTCAGGGGCAGGGGCCATCTGCCCCCACCTCCACTTGACTCCTAACCCAGCAGAGCAGTGTGTGGAAGGGAAGAAGGAGGACGGGGAGGAGACACTGCGGGGCAGCCCAGGCAGAGGCTGGCTGGAGGGTGGAGCTCCAGGCCATTGGCCTTGCTGCCCTGACCCCCCGTGTGGCCACGCTGGCTGCTCTGTGGCCCCACTGTCACCCAGGCCAGGGTGCTCTCCCTCCCCTTCCACCAGTCTTACCCGCCGCTCCAGGCCCCACTGACCTTCCCTCCCTGACCTCAGTGCCCACAACAGTCCACGTCTCCATTCCAGCCTGTGCTCCGCCCAACAGTCACACCACCTGACAACTCTCGGGCTTCACTTGTCTTGTTTACTGCCTGTCTCTCCCACTAGCACAGAGCTTAGTGAGGACGGGGTCCTCCTCTGCTCTGGTCACCACTGTGAGTCTCCAGTACCTAGAGCGCTACTTGGCCCTAAACACAACAAACTAATGAAGCAGCTGGGCTGGTAAGCGGACAAGAAATGCAGGGTGACCATATGAGCTGCGGCACGGAAATGCAGACAGGCCCGTGAGTGACTGATGCGCACACAGGTGCGCGTGCACAGTGGGCATGGTGGGAGGGTGGACAAGCGGGGCACATGAGCACAAGCGATGTAAGCTGCTGTGTGTGTGGAGATGAACAAATGCCACGGTGAGGCTGAGGGCAAGGCTCCAGGGCCGTCTGGTCCTAGGCTCCACCACCAAGACCAGGCATGTCTGTGGAAAGCTGTGCACTTCCCTGTGCTTCATGGCCTCATCTGCAGCGAGGCCACAGCAGCATGTGTTTTACAGAGGGCTGTGACCACTAGTACGTGGACATGCACACGTTCCATGGAACCACTGTCTGTTGGGCCACGTCTACACAGCTGCCCGCCCACCCGCTGGGCCATGTGTACGTGGCCGCCATGGCCACCTGCTGGGCCATGTCTACACAGCCCCACCCTCTGGGCCATGTGTACACACAGCTGTCATGTGCATGTGCGTCACGGCCATGCATAAAGGGCAGATGAAAGAGACTCACAGGTTGGTGGGGCTTAAACAGAACATGGAGCTATATGGGACAATGGGTCGGGGTCCGCTTCTCATCCCATCATCGGCTTCTGCCTCCTTCTTCCCCTCTGCTTGGCTTTCTGGGTCCACATGACCACCTAGGAGGACACGAGCCAGGTTAGGGGAGGGGAGCATACAAACCCACACCACATAGGCCTCACCTGGGCAGCAGATGCTCTCCCAGCTCCAACCCCCCCGCGAGTGGAACAGTTCTTCATGGACCCCCCAGCAAAAGGCATGTGGCTGCTTCACACAAGACTCCCTCTGATCGTGGTCAGGACCCGCTGGAAGTGAGTGGGGCCAGGACTGAGCCAGCACTGGAGATCTGTGGCCGTCTGCCACTGAGACGCCAAGACACCCCTCATTTCTCACTCCCCAGTGTCAGGGTGGGAGAGCAGTGCCCCTACCTCCACTAAGGCTATTAGTCCAGATGTTCTAACAGCACCAAAGCCCCCTCAGCCCCCAAGATCAGGGTCAGTAGGCTCCCCTTCTCCCCACCCAGAGTTGACACCATGAGAAAAAGCAGCATGAGAAGGGATGGAAAAAGATATTTCATGCAAACAACAAAGAGAAAAAAGCAGGTGTTGCAGTACTTGTATCAGACAAAATAGACTTCAAAACGAAGAAAGTAGCAAAAGATAAAGAAGGACATTACATAATGATAAAGGGGTCAGTCCAACAAGAAGATATAACCATTATAAATATATATGCACCCAACACAGGAGCGCCAGCATATGTGAGACAAATTCTAACAGAATTAAAGGAGGAAATAGACAGCAATGCATTCATCTTAGGAGACTTCAACACACCACTCACTCCAGAGGACAGATCAACCAGACGGAAAATAAGTAAAGACACAGAGGCACTGAACAACACACTAGAACAGATGGACCTAACAGACATCTACAGAACTCTGCATCCGAAAGCAACAGGATACACATTCTTCTCAAGTGCACATGGAACATTTTCCAGAATAGACCACATACTAGGCCACAAAAAGAACCTCAGTAATTTCAAAAATATTGAAATCCTACCAACCAACTTCTCAGATCACCAAGGTATAAAACTAGAAATAAATTTTAGAAAGAAATCAAAAAGGCTCACAAATACATGGAGACTTAACAACACTCTCCTAATTAATCAATGGGTTAACGACCAAATCAAAACAGAAATCAAAGAATATATGGAGACTAATGACAACAACAACACAAAACCACAACTTCTGTGGGACGCAGCAAAGGCGGTTCTAAGAGGAAAGTATATTGCAATCCAGGCCTATTTAAAGAAAGAAGAACATTCCCAAATGAATAGTCTATAAAGACACAATTACTGAAATTGGAAAAAGAAGAACAAATGAGGCCCAAAGTCACCAGAAGGCGGGACATAATAAAGATTAGAGAAGAAATAAATAAAATTGAGAAGAATAAAACAATAGAAAAATCAATAAAACCAAGAGCTGGTTCTTTGAAAAAATAAACAAAATAGATAAACCCCTAGCCAGACTCATTAAGAGAAAAAGAGAATCTACACACATAAACACAATCAGAAATGAGAAAGGACAAATCACGACGGACCCCACAGAAATACAAAGAATCATAAGAGAATATTATGAGAATCTATATGCTAACAAGCTGGAAAACATAGAAGAAATGGACAACTTCTTAGAAAAATACAACCTTCCAAGACTGACCAAGCAAGAAACAGAAAAACTAAACAGACCAATCACCAGCGACGAAATCGAATTGGTAATCAAAAAACTACCCCAGAACAAATCCCCCAGACCAGATGGATTCACCTCTGAATTCTACCAGACTTATAGAGAAAAAATAACACTCATTCTCCTTAAAGTTTTCCAAAAAATAGAAGAGGAGGGAATACTTCCAAACTCATTCTATGAAGCCAGCATCACTCTAATACCAAAACCGGGCAAAGACCTCAAAAAAAAAAGAAAACTATAGACCAATATCCCTGATGAACGTGGATGCAAAAATACTCAACAAAATATTAGCAAACCGAATTCAAAAATACATCAAGAGGATCATACACCATGATCAAGTGGAATTCATCCCAGGGATGCAAGGATGGTACAACATTCGAAAATCCATCAACATCATCCACCACATCAACAAAAAGAAGAACAAAAACCACATGATCATCTCCATAGATGCTGAAAAAGCATTTGACAAAATTCAGCATCCATTCCTGATTAAAACTCAACAAAATGGGTATAGAGGGCAAGTACCTCAACATCATAAAGGCTATATATGACAAACCCACAGCTAACATCATACTTAACGGCGAGACGCTGAAAGCTTTTCATCTAAGATAGGGAACAAGACAGGGATGCCCACTCTCTCCACTGTTATTCAACATAGTACTGGAGGTCCTAGCTACAGCAATCAGACAAAACAAAGACATACAAGGCATCCAGATTGGTAAAGAAGAAGTCAAATTGTCACTATTTGCAGATGACATGATACTGTACATAAAACCCTAAAGATTCCATTCCAAAACTACTAGAACTAATATCTGAATTCAGCAAAGTTGCAGGATACAAAATTAACACACAGAAATCTGTTGCTTTCCTATACACTAATGATGAACTAACAGAAAGAGAAATCAGAAAAACAATTCCATTCGCAACTGCATCAAAAAGAATAAAATACCTAGGAATAAACCTAACGAAGGAAGTGAAAGACCTGTACTCTGAAACTACAAGACACTCCTAAGAGAAATTAAAGAGGACACTAACAAATGGAAATGCATCCCATGCTCTTGGCTAGGAAGAATCAATATTGTCAAAATGGCTATACTACCTAAAGCAATCTACATATTCAATGCAATCCCTATCAAACTACCAACAGCTTTCTTCAGTGAACTGGAACAAATAATTCTAAAATTCATATGGAACCACAAAAGACCCCGAATAGCCAAAGAAATCCTGAGAAGGAGGAATAAAACAGGGGGAATTACACTCCCTGACTTCAAGCTCTACTACAAAGCCACAGTAATCAAGACAATTTGGTATTGGCACAAAAACAGACCCACAGACCAGTGGAAAAGAATAGAAAATCCAAACATTAACCCAAACATATACAGTCAATTAATATTTGATAAAAGTGCCTCGGATATACAATGGGGAGATGACAGCCTCTTCAGCAGCTGGTGTTGGAAAACTGGACAGCTACATGTAAGAGAATGAAACTGGACTACTGTCTAACCCCATACACAAAGGTAAACTCAAGGTGGATCAAAGACCTGAATGTAAGTCATGAAACCATAAAACTCTTAGAAAAAAATATAGGCAGAAGTCTCTTGGACATAAACATGAGCAACTTCTTCATGAACATATCTCCCAGGGCAAGGGAAACAAAAGCAAAAATGAACAAGTGGGACTATATGAAGCTGAAAAGCTTCTGTACAGCAAAGGACACCATCAGTAGAACAAAAAGACATCCTACAGTATGGGAGAATATATTCATAAAAAACGTATCTGATAAAGGTTTGACATCCAAAATATATAAAGAACTCATGCACCTTAACAAACAGAAAGCAAATAATCCAATTAAGAAGTGGGCAGAGGACATGAATAGACACTTCTCCAAAGAAGAAATTCAGATGGCCAACAGGCACATGAAAAGATGCTCCACATCGCTAATCATCAGAGAAATGCAGATTAAACCACAATGAGATATCACCTCACACCAGTGAGGATGGCCAACATCCAAAACACAAACAACAACAAATGTTGGCGAGGATGTGGAGAAAAGGGAACCCTCTTACACTGCTGGTGGGACTGCAAATTAGTTCAACCATTGTGGAAAGCAGTATGGAGGTTCCTCAAAAAACTCAAAATAGAAATACCATTTGACCCAGGAATTCCACTCCTAGGAATTTACCCTAAGAATGCAGCAGCCCAGTTTCAAAAAGACAGATGCACCCCTATGTTTATTGCAGCACTATTTACAATAGCCAAGAAATGGAAGCAACCTAAGTGTCCATCAGTAGATGAATGGATAAAGAAGATGTGGTACATATACACAATGGAATATTATTCAGCCATAGGAAGAAAACAAATCCTACAATTTGCAACAACATGGATGGAGCTAGAGGGTATTATGCTCAGTGAAATAAGCCAAGCCGAAAAAGACAAGTATCAAATGATTTCACTCATATGTGGAGTATAAGAACAATGAAAAAATACTGAAGGAACAAAACAGCAGCAGACTCACAGAACCCAAGAACGGACTAATAGTTACCAAAGGGAAAGGGACTGGGGAAAATGGGCGGGAAGGGAGGGATAAGAGGGAAAAAGGGGCATTACGATTAGCAGATGTAATGTTGGGGGGGCACGGGGAGGGCAGTACAACTCAGAGAAGACAGGTAGTGATTCTATAGCATGTCACTACGCTGATGGACAGTGACTGTAATGGGGTTGGTGGGGGGGACCTGATGAAGGGGTAGTTTAATAACCATAATATTGCACATGTAATTGTAGATTAATGATAATAAAATAAATTATACTTTTAAAAAAGGAAAGAAAAAGCAGCATGAGGGTGCCTCTGCATGGGCTTAGGGCCAACAGGGAGAGGCAGGGGCTGGCCCCGGACTACATACACTCTCCTGAACCAGGTGGTCCCATCTGACCCAGCCTGGGATTCTCAACTTCAGAACCCTAGCAAAGGCCCCTCCATGCGAGGGGCTGCAGAGGACGCAGCCACCCCCTCCCCACCACCTCTCCGCGTGTTCTTGCTTTGCTTCCCATACCTCCCTTCCCTTCCTTACGCCCCTCCCCCCCCCACTCAGCTTGCATCCCACAAATGAAACTCCCCAAGATTAAAATGGCCGTGACTTTTGTTCTCATCCAGCAGATTTTGTTGTCTGTGCTCTGTGTCTAGCACTTTGCTCACAATGGTTTTATATTTTTAACTATCCTAATGCACATTTCAGTCCTGGTGGGTAAGAGTTCCTGAGACCTCAGGGATGCCAAGTAAAGTGACTTGGAGCCAATGCCCACTGCTGGACCTCATTTTTCACTTCTTAAAAGAAACATCAGAGCAAGGAGGATGCTAATGGGCAGCAGAAATGAGGCAGTTACTCCAGAGCCTGTGCGAGGACCAAGGCTTCAAGCCGGTCCCCAACTGCTGGCCTCTCGCACCTGCAGAGCACGGGTGGCCAGAGAAGCCCTGAGCCCCCTAAAGCTGTCAGCCTGCCGCCACCCAGCACCCTCGGATTTCTCTGCAGCAGGAGTAAATTACTCAATCTTCTACAAAAGCAATTTGTTTATTTAAAACATTAAAAGATTCTATCTATTGATTTAATTTGTGAGACTTTATCTCCTAAGGAAATCACATTATCTCCTAATGCACACAAAAATCTGTATTCACAAAGGTGTTTGTTATAAGTTCTTCTACAATAACAGTAAAAAACTAACATGTACAACCACAGGAGACTGACTATACAATATTTTTTTTGAAAACTTATCAATAACATGGCGAATGTTGTCTATTTGACCTTGAATAGTATGCGAAAAATCAGACAAATTAAAACAACACATCCCTGGAAATTGTTCACATCCCATATGTTCTTTTTTTTTTTAATCACTTATTCTTTTATTAGCTTCTCCTAAGTATTCTTTTTTATATAATTTATTTTGGATCATTAATCTACAATTACATGTGCAATATTATGATTATTAAACTACCCCCTTCATCAGGTCCCCCCCACCAACCCCATTACAGTCACTCTCCATCAGCGTAGTGAGATGCTATAGAATCACTACTTGTCTTCTCTGAGTTGTACAGCCCTCCCCATGCACCCCCAACATTACATCTGCTAATCGTAATGCCTCTTTTTCCCCCTTATCCCTCCCTTCCCACCCATCTTCCCCAGTCCCTTTCCCTTTGGTAACTATTTGTCCGTTCTTGGGGTCTGTGAGTCTGCTGCTGTTTTGTTCCTTCAGTTTTTTTCTTTCTTCTTATACTCCACAGATGAGTGAAATCATTTGATACTTGTCTTTTTTGGCTTGGCTTATATCACTGAGCATAATACCCTCTAGCTCCATCCATGTTGCTACAAATGGTAGGATTTGTTTTTTTCTTATGGCTGAATAATATTCCATTGTGTATATGTACCACATCTTCTTTATCCATTCATCTACTGATGGACACTTAGGTTGCTTCCATTTCTTGGCTACTGTAAATAGTGCTGCGATAAACATAGGGGTGCATCTGTCTTTTTCAAACAGGGCTGCTGCATTCTTAGGGTAAATTCCTAGGAGTGGAATTCCTGAGTCAAATGGTATTTCTATTTTGAGTTTTTTGAGGAACCTCCATACTGCTTTCCACAATGGTTGAACTAATTTGCATTCCCACCAGCAATTTAGGAGGGTTCCCTTTTTTCCACATCCTCGCCAACATTTGTTGTTGTGTTTTGGATGTTGGCCATCCTCACTGGTGTGAGGTGATATCTCATTGAGGTTTTAATCTGCATTTCTCTGATGATTAGCGATGTGGAACATCTTTTCATGTGCCTGTTGGCCATCTGAATTTCTTCTTTAGAGAAGTGCCTATTCATGTCCTCTGCCCATTTCTTAATTGGATTATTTGCTTTTTGTTTGTTAAGGTGCATGAGTTCTTTATATATTTTGGATGTCAACTCCTTATCGGATACATCATTTATGAATATATTCTCCCATACTGTAGGATGTCTTTTTGTTCTACTGATGGTATCCTTTGCTGTACAGAAGCTTTTCAGCTTCATATAGTCCCACTTGTTCATTTTTGCTTTTGTTTCCTTTGCCCTGGGGAGATATGTTCATGGAGAAGTCGCTCATGTTTATGTCCAAGAGATTTTTGCCTATGTTTTTTCTAAGAGTTTTATGGTTTCATGACTTACATTCAGGTCTTTGATCCACCTTGAGTTTACCTTTGTGCATGGGGTTAGAATGTAGTCCAGTTTCATTCTCTTACATGTAGCTGTCCAGTTTTTCCAACACCAGCTGCTGAAGAGGCTGTCATCTCCCCATTGTATATCCGAGGCACTTTTATCAAATATTAATTGACTGTATATGTTTGGGTTAATGTTTGGATTTTCTATTCTGTTCCACTGGTCTGTGGGTCTGTTTTTGTGCCAATACTAAATTGTCTTGATTACTGTGGCTTTGTAGTAGAGCTTGAAGTCAGGGAGCGTAATTCCCCCTGTTTTATTCCTCCTTCTCAGGATTGCTTTGGCTATTCGGGGTCTTTTGTGGTTCCGTATGAATTTTAGAATTATTTGTTCCAGTTCACTGAAGAAAGCTGTTGGTAGTTTGATAGGGATTGCGTTGAATCTGTAGATTACTTTAGGTAGTATAGCCATTTTGACAATATTTATTCTTCCTAGCCAAGAGCATGGGATGCATTTCCATTTGTTAGTGTCCTCTTTAATTTCTCGTAGGAATGTCTTGTAGTTCTCAGAGTACAGGTCTTTCACTTCCTTCGTTAGGTTTATTCCTAGGTATTTTATTCTTTTTGATGCAGTTGTGAATGGAATTGTTTTTCTGATTTCTCTTTCTGTTAGTTCACCATTAGTGTATAGGAAAGCAACAGATTTCTGTGTGTTAATTTTGTATCCTGCAACTTTGCTGAATTCAGATATTAGTTCTAGTAGTTTTGGAGTGGAGTCTTTAGGGTTTGACTATACAATATTTACATGAAGCATCATACTAAGGATACTAAAAATGCCTATAAATAGTTGAAATGACAAAAGAGAATGCTTACAGTATTATAAGCTAAAAAGAGGCTACATACTTCTATATCCCAGAAGAGCTCAACTACAAAAAACATATATGGGGAGAGAAATAACACCGAAGAAATAACTCTGAATGGGCTCTGAGTCATTTCAATTCTCTTCACAACACTTTAAACATTAAAAAAAAATCTCCATGATGGGCATGCATTACTTTTTTAAAAAAGTATCATTTTAAAACCACAGCTTTTCAGACTCTTCCACAGTAACAGCAAAGCAAACCCAAGGATAAGTAAACAGAGAGCAAAGAACCAATATGGACTCATTGAAGAACTGCTGCGCAAAGTAACAAGGCACCCGAGCCTGGATGGACATACTACTTCCAAGACAGATGTACAACAACAATAACATCGGTTAAGGCAAAGCAGACCAAGAATGAAGGGGGAGGATCGAATGAGAACTGCATCAGGCTAAGTAAGTTCACTGCTGGATGCAGGCTACTAAAAGAGACTTCAGAGGAACAAATATTAAATCACAGACACAGAAGCCACTCCAGCAAGAAGGCCAAATACAGAGGCAAGAAGCCCTGGCACTTTGCTCCTCACAGCGCTCGGAGACTCATGCACCACCATCTCCATTTTCCAGATTAAGGAACTGAGACCCTCCCTTGTGGGGACGTGATGTATCCATGCTGGGACAAGAACCCTGAGCTCAGGCTCACTGAGAGGCAGGGGCGGAGTGAGGATTCAACTGAACTGAGCCTCAAAAGGGCTCAGGTCAGCCATGAGTGTGGGTGCCCTGGGCTTCTGGGAAAGCAACTGTAAACTGTCTCTGACAAAAACACTGTGCATCTGGCTTATCCTCCAGATGAAGGCAGCCCTTCAGCATGTGAAAAGAATTTAAGGTCTAATATCACAAGACAACCACATGTCGGAAGAATTTCTCTCCTACACATTGAGAAGGGTCATGTGCCATCCTTAGGAGAATTGAAAAATCCATCAAATCATTTTCTGTAAGGCTTCATTATCTCACAAAACGCCAACTGAGAAAGGGTGGGTTAAGGTCAATCATATATGAACCCAAAATAAAAAATAATAGCAAACATATAAGGAAGCAATATCACCAGGATAAAAGAGAGCAGAAACAAGTCCTAGATTTGTATCTGCTATGGACTTCAGATATAAAACTTTTTTTAGATGAGGAATATAAAAATAAACACAAATATGTAAATAAATTTTAAAAATGAATTTTAAAGAAACAAGCAATAAGAGTCTGTAAAACTGACCTAGAGTTTCCATGCCTCAGACAGAGAAGCTTAAAATGGACCCATCCTCCCCCTGAAAACAGCTATAAAAGCTCAACGAAGTGCATACTGTAACTGTTTAACGGCATTGGGGGCAGTTACCGTGGGCAGGTCCTGGAGGAAGGCCCCGGGAGGTGTGCCTGCATGCACGCCAGCTTTTCCCCAAGTCTGTTTTCCTATTTGTTAGTGCAGGTAAACAGAATTCAAGCAGAAAGCACCACTGGTACTGGGAGGGGGAACTACAGGAGTTTGAGGAGGACAAAGAGTCAGTGAGGGGCAAAATGATAGAGAGGAGAGATAGGGAGAAGGGCGGCCGTCATTCAGTCACTTCTGATCCCCGTGGGCAATGCTGCCATGTGCAGGATGAGGCCAGCCTCCCCTAGAAGCCAGTGCCTACAAGGAGCTCCCCTCAGAGCAGAAAGCAGGGTTGAAGGCAGATACTGGGTCCCAATGCCAATATAGATTTAACTGTGATACTGTATTTTATTAGACTTGTTCTCTTTTTTTTTGGTATCATTAATACACACTTACATGAACAACACTGTGGTTACTAGATTCCCCCCATTATCAAGTCCCCACCACATACCCCATTGCAGCCACTGTCCATCAGCAAAGTAAGATGTTATAGAGTCACTACTTGTCTTCTCTGTTATACTTCCTTCCCCATGCACACCCCTCCCCACATTATGTGTGCTAATCATAATGCCCCTTTTTCCCCTTATCCCTCCCATCCCACCCATCCTTCCTATTCCCTTTCCCTTTGGTAACCGTTAGTCCATTCTTGAGTTCTCTGAGTCTGCTGCTGTTTTGTTCCTTCAGTTTTTTCTTTGTTCTTTTACTCCACAGATGAGTGAAATCATTTGATACTTGTCTTTTTCCGCCTGGCTTATTTCACTGAGCGTAACACCCTCTAGCTCCATCCATGTTGTTGTAAATGGTAGGATTTGTTTTCTTCTTATGGCTGAATAATATTCCATTGTGTGTATGTAGCACTTCTTCTTTATCTATTCATCTACTGATGGACATTAGGTTGCTTCCATTTCTTGGCTATTGTAAATAATGCTGCGATAAACATAGGGGTGCATATGTCTTTTTCAAACTGGGCTGCTGTATTCTTAGGGTAAATTCCTAGGAGTGGAATTCCTGGGTCAAATGGTATTGCTATTTTGAGTTTTTTGAGGAACCTCCATACTGCTTTCCACAAAGATTGAACTAATTTACATTCCCCCCAGCAGTGTAGGAGGGTTCCCCTTTCTCCACATCCTCGCCAACATTTGTTGTTGTTTGTGTTTTGGATGTTGGCCATCCTGACTGGTGTGAGGCGATATCTCATTGTGGTTTTAATTTGTATTTCTCTGATGATTAGCGATGTGGAGCATCTTTTCATGTGCCTGTTGGCCATCTGAATTTCTTCTTTGGAGAAGTGTGTGTTTAAATCCTCTGCCCATTTTTTAATTGGCTTATTTGCTTTTTGTTTGTTGAGGTGCACGAGCTCTTTGTATATTTTGGATGTCAACCCTTTATCGGATATGTCATTTATGAATATATTCTCCCATACTGTAGGATGTCTTTTTGTTCAACTGATGGTGTCCTTTGTTGTACAGAAGGTTTTTAGTTTGATATAGTCCCATTTGTTCATTTTTGCTTTTGTTTCCCTTGCCTGGGGAGATAGGTTCATGAAGAAGTTGCTCGTGTTTATTATTCAAGAGACTTTTGCCTATATTATCTTCTAAGAGTTTTATGGTTTCATGGCTTACATTCAGGTCTTTGATCCATTTCGAGTTTACTTTTGTGTATGGGGTTAGACAGTAATCTAGTTTCATTATCTGACATGTAGCTGTCCAGTTTTGCCAGCACCAGCTGTTGAAGAGGCTGTCATTTCCCCATTGTATATCCATGGCTCCTTTATCGATATTAATTGACCATATATGCTTGGGTTTATATCTGGACTCTATTCTGTTCCACTGGTCTATGGGTCTGTTCTTGTACCAGTACCAAATTGTCTTGATTACTATGGCTTTGTAGTAGAGCTTGAAGTTGGAAAGGGAGATTCCCCCTGCTTTGTTCTTCCTTCTCAGGATTGATTTGGCTATTCGGGGTCTTTTGTGGTTTCCTATGCATTTTAGAACTATTTGTTCCAGTTGGTTGAAGAATGCTGTTGGTATTTTGATAGGGATTGCACTGAATCTGTAGATTGCTTTAGGCTGGATGGCCATTTTAACAATATTAATTCTTCCTACCCAAGAGCATGGGATGAATTTCCATTTGTTAGTATCCTCTTTAATTTCTCTTAGGAGTGTCTTGTAGTTTTCAGGGTATAGGTCTTTCACTTCCTTGGTTAGGTTTATTCCTAGGTATTTTATTCTTTTTGATGCATTTGTGAATGGAACTGTTTTCCTGATTTCTCTTTCTGCTAGTTCATCGTTAGTGTATAAGAATGCAACAGATTTCTGTGTGTTAATTTTGTATCCTGCAACTTTACTGAATTCAGATATTAGTTCTAGTAGTTTTGGAGTGGATTCTTCAGGGTTTTTTAGGTACAATATCATGTCATCTGCAAACAGTGACAGTTTGACTTATTCCCTACCAATCTGGATGCCTTTTATTTCTTTGTGTTTTCTGATTGCCATGGCTAGGACCTCCAGGACTATATTGAATAAAAGTGGGGAGAATGGGCATCCTTGTCTTGTTCCTGATCTTAGAGAAAATGTTTTCAGCTTCTCACTGTTAAGTATGATGTTGGCTGTGCGTTTGTCATATATGGCCTTTATTATGTTGAGGTACTTGCCCTCTATACCCAGTTTGTTGAGAGTTTTTATCGTGAATGGATGTTGAATTTTGTCAAATGCTTTTTCAGCATCTATGGAAATGATCATGTGGTTTTCGTCCTTCTTTTTGTTTATGTGGTGGATGATGTTGATGGATTTTCAAATGTTGTACCATCCTTGCATCCCTGGGATGAATCCCACTTGATCATGGTGTATGATCATCTTGATGTATTTTTGAATTCGGTTTGCTAATATTTTGTTGAGTATTTTTGCATCTATGTTCATCAGGGATATTGGTCTGTAGTTTTCTTTTTTTGTGGGGTCTTTGCCTGGTTTTGGTATTAGAGTGATGCTAGCTTCATAGAATGAGTTTGGAAGTATTCCTTCCTCTTCTATTTTTTGGAAATCTTTAAGGAGAATGGGTATTATGTCTTCTCTAAATGTCTGATAAAATTTAGCAGTGAATCCATCTGGTCCAGGGGTTTTGTTCTTGGGTACTTTTTGATTACCAATTCAATTTCATTGCTGGTAATTAGTCTGTTTGGATTTTCTGTTTCTTCCTGGGTCAGTCTTGGAAGGTTGTATTTTTCTAGAAAGTTGTCCATTTCTTCCAGGTTATCCAGTTTGTTAGCATATAGATTTTCATAGTATTCTCTAATAATTCTTTGTATTTCTGTGGTGTCCATCGTGATTTTTCCTTTCTCATTTCTGATTCTGTTTGTGTGTGTAGATTCTCTTTTTTTATTAATAAGACTGGCTAGGGGTTTATCTATTTTGTTTATTTTCTCAAAGAACAAGCTCTTGGTTTCATTAATTTTCTCTATTGTTTTATTCTTCTCAATTTTATTTCTTCTCTGATCTTTATTATGTCCCTCCTTATGCTTTCTTTGTTTTGAAGTCTATTTTGTCTCATACACGTACTGCAACACCTTCTTTTTTCTCCCTATTAGTCGCATGAAATATCTTTTTCCATTCCTTCACTTTTAGCCTGTGTATGTCTTTGGGTTTGAAGTGAGTCTCTTGTAGGCAGCATATAGTTGGGTCTTGTTTTTTTATCCATTCAGTGACTCTATGTCTTTTGATTGGTGCATTCAGACCATTTACATTTAGAGTGATTATGGATAGGTATGTACCTACTGCCATTGCAGGCTTTAGATTTGTGGTTACCAAAGGTTCAAGGGTAACTTCCTTACTATCTAAGAGTCTAACTTAACTCACTTAGTATGTTATTACAAACACAATCTAAAGGTTCTTTTTTTCCCTCCTTTTCTTCCTCCTCCATTCTTTATATATTAGGTATCATATTCTCTACTCTTTGTCTATCCTTTTATATTACCTCTGGTGACAGCTATTTAATCTTAGGAACACTTTCATCTATAGCAGTCCCTCCAAAATACACTGTAGAGATGGTTTGTGGGAGCTAAATTCTCTCAGCTTTTGTGTATCTGGAAATTGTTTAATCCTTCCTTCAAATTTAAATGATAATCTTGCCGGATAAAGTATTCTTGGTTCGAGGCCCTTCTGCTTCATTGCATTAAATCTATCATGCCACTCCCTTCTGGCCTGTAAGGTTTCTGTTGAGAAGCCTGATGGTAGCCTGATAGGTTTTCCTTTGTATGTGATCTTTTTTCTCTCTGTGGCTGCTTGTAATACTCTGTCTTTATCCTTGATCTTTGCCATTTTAATTATTTTATGTCTTGGTGTTGTCTCTTCCTTGGGTCCCCTTGTGTTGGGAGATCTGTGCACCTCCATGGTCTGAGAGGCTATCTCCTTCCCTAGATTGGGAAAGTTTTCAGCAATTACTTCCTCAAAGACACTTTCTATTTCTTTTTCTCTCTCTTCTTCTTCTGGTACCCCTATAATATGAATATTGTTCCATTTGGATTGGTCACACAGTTCTCTCAGTATTCTTTCATTCTTAGAGATCCTTTTTTCTCTCTGTGCCTCAGCTTCTTTGTATTTCCTCTTCCCTGATTTCTATTTCATTTATCGTCTCCTCCACCATATCTAATCTGTTTTTAATACCCTCCATTGTGTTCTTCAATGATTGGATCTCTGTCCTAAATTCGTTCCTGGGTTCTTGAATATTTTTCTGTACCTCCATGAGCATGTTAATGATTTTTATTTTGAAATCTCTTTCAGGCAGATTCATGACGTCGATTTCATTTTAATCTTTCTCAGGTTTATTCATAATTTCACTTTAAACCAGGTTCCTTTGATGTTTCATAATTTGTCTGTGCCCAGAAGCTCTACTCTCTGGAGCTGCTCAGCCCCTGGAGCAATGTTGGGGGTCATAGGGGAGCAGTGTTGTTGCTTGGGGGGAGGAAAGAGCTGTTTCCTGCTTCCCTGCTGCTATGCCTGTCTCCACTGCCAGAATCAGTGGGCCAAGCACACAGGTATAAGCCTCTATGCTTTGTGTTTGTAGCTGCCATAGGCGGGGCTTCCCCCTGGCTGGCCTGACTCCAGGGCAGGGGTTGCTGGTTTGCAAGCCTGGGGCAGGTGCAGGCTAGCTTGGGATGAAGACACAGCAGGCTGCATATCACAGTGGGGGGGCCTTGGAACTGCGTAGCCAGCCAGGGGGATGGAGCACCTGAAGACTGTTTAAGCTCCCATCCTGCTGGGCAGAGTGTACCTGGACAATTTTGTCTACCTGTCCTTTCTCCTGAGCAGTAAGCTCTGTGCAATCCTTGCCCCTTTAGTAGCCCTCTCGCTTTTAGAAAGTCTCTCAGACTGCCCACCCAGATCAGCCGGATATGAATCCCTGTTTTCCACAAGCAGCTGGAATCTCCGTCTCTCCAGGTATTCTGCCTGTCTTAACTTTCCAACCTCACTAAATCACCAGAGCACCATGCAATGTAGGTTCATGCTCCCAGAGCAGATCTCTAGGCCTAGGTGTTCAGCAGTCCCAGGCCTCCACTCCCTCCCCACTCTGATTCTCTTCCTCCTACTGGTGAGCTGGGGTGGAGGAAGGGCTTGGGCCCCGCCGGGTCACAGGTTTGGGACATTACCCTGTTCCTTGAGGTCTGCTCTTTTTTCCAGGTGTATGCAGTCTGGTGCAGCCTTCTTTCCTGTTGCTCTTTCAGGATTAGTTGTATTACATTATATTTTTGTATTATATGTGGTTTCAGGAGGAGGTCTCTGCCTCACCTCTCATGCTGCCATCTTTAACCCAATCCCCTAGACCTGTTCTTAACCTTGTTAGTGTTCTGGTTACAGAGCTGCATAGACCTAGAATTGTTAGTGTTCTGGTTACAGAGCTGCATAGACCTAGAACCATTCGCTCTTAACACTGCTCTTTTCTACAAGGCTTATGATTGTCAGTGCTCGACATTTCCAAGAATGCACACATCGTGCACAGCAGGAATGTCTGCACTTTAGGAGGACAGAAAATGCTATCACAGGGACTTCAAGAAAAAACTCACTATAGGGCTAAGATGGTCACCACAGATGACAGAAGCTCACCTCCAGTGGGATGTGATTGCAAACATATATAAAGTAGATTAAAATAGAGAAGGCAAATACACATTTCAGTGGAAGCTTTTTGTTTAAAAAAAGAAGACACAAAGAAAAAGTCCCTCAGAAGAGAGGAAGAAACACAGTCACTATTTTAGAAACACATACAATCGTTCTTGGTCATCTGTTAGACTGTTTTCTGCACTGAGCTGCATGTTTCAAACTATTCAAAATAGCTACATTAAGTACACACACACACACAGTAAGCACTCACAGATCTGCAGAGATTTCAGTGCGCCTCCTCACTTACCAGGGGGCTGACCAGGCAAAATATCAGTGAATATGTACAATATTTACCAAAATAACTAATGAACTTGATTTAGCAAATATAAAACACCCAGGGTTCCCAAATTTAGAGGAAACATATTCCTCTTAAGTACACATGGGATATTTATAGAACTTGACCATATACTAAGCCATTCAGTGACTGTAGAGATGATCATTCAGGTTGTGTTCCCTAATCACAACGCAATTAAGTTAGAAATTAAGGCAATAATCAGAAACAAAAAGATTAATTTAGAATATACTGTTGGAAACTAAAAACTGACTTTAAAGAGCTCATGAGTCAAATTATATATTCATAGACAGTATAACTATATCTACATAGAAAACAATCTATAGAAAAATCATTTAGAGCAATGAGAGTTTAGTAACTGGCTAGAAACAAAACTGACAAAAACTACTTGTGTTTCTAGACAGTAGGAACAAATAATTAGAACATACAATTTTTTCAAAAATGCCACTTTAAAAAGAATAAACAAAGTATAAAAAGACAAATTTGACTCTAGGAATTTTAGAGCAGTGAAACCACTCAGCATGACACTGTAATGGTGGACACATGACTTCATACATTTGTCCAAACCTTTAGGATGTAAGACACCAAGAGTGGCCCTAATATGAGCAGTAGACTTCAGCTGATTAGGACACATCTACACAGGCTCACAGACTGTGGCAAATGCGCTCTCGCGGGGGATGTTGACAGCAGGGAAGTCAGTGCGTGCAGTGGCAGGGGATGGAGGGAAAATCTCTGTATTTTCCATTTAATTTTACTGTGAACCTAAAACTGCCCTAAAAAAACAAAAAGACAAAATTTTCAGCATAGGGGAAAGATACTAATACAAAATCAAAAGACATTAGACAAAAAATCATATAACCTCACATTTGAATTGCAAATGCCTAAAGAATGTATGATATGTTCTTCTCTTTAAAAAGAAAGAGAAGTCCTAAAAAGACTGAAAGCAGTTAAAACCCAGTAGCAAAGACCACCCTAAATAATACTATTTCTCATCCCTGAGATGAAAGTCCCCGTGGCAAGTGCTGACATAAGGACATGCTCCCAGGAGCAACTGGATGGCAGCGTGGGAAGAAAGGAGCTGAGCACGAGTGTGGCTTTGGGGAGCCTGGCCCCGCAGCGGCTGCCTGCGCCAGGCACTCAAGACTCAGCTGGCCAGACCCGGCGGCCCTTCCCTGCCCAGGCCCACTAGGCATGTTGGCTCCCCGTTCTCCCACTGCCCGGCCTCTGCATGGGGCAGAGCACCTCCGGCCATCAGGCGCAGTCCTCTGAGGAGGAGCCACAGAGGCCACTGGGTTTAAAGCACCTGCAGTGCACAAGCAAGTAAGGAGCCACGTTGGAACGGGGCCCAGACCAGGGCAGCGCCCGGCACTGCCTCCCTGCAGCAGGCAGAAGGAAAATGGGAATTACCCTGCCTAGGGAGAACATTTTTCACATAGGAATTCATCTACTTCTAAGAAAAGAAGGAGGGCCCCTCCCTGCCCTGCAACAACGCTCTGACCACTACTTGCAGCCAGTGAGAAGCCTCCACAGCCTGACCTCTTGTTCTCCTCCACTGACTTCTGTTCCAAACAGCCTCCCCAGTTTCCTCCTACTAAAAGATGACCTCCCCCATGTCCCTCCGCTCTTGCCTGTGGCTCACCAAGTCTCTAGATGGTGGTCGGCAAACATGGGCAATCTTGCCGCCCAGAGGTATATGAAAATGTCTGGAGACATTTTCTGTTGTCACTACAGCCTGCAACTGACACCCACGGAGCGGAGGTCAGGGATGCGGCTGAACATTCTACCTGCCTGCACCGGCCGCCAGCAAGGCTGCCACAGTGCCGGTTCAGAGGCCTGCTTCAGGGTGAGCACCAGGCAGGGGGACGCAGCGGCAGGAGGGCTGTGCGGAACGACATCCCGCATGAGGCAACGGCCAAATCCAGAGTATGGGAAACTCTACAGGACAATTGATCGTTTCTTCAAATAAACAGTACAGGTTGTTGAAGAGTGAAAGAGGCATAGACTGAGCAAAGCCAAATGAGTAACCTTGGTTGGCTCCTGATTCAAACAAATCAACTGTAAAAAGTTATTTTCGAGAGAAATGGTAAAATTTTAACTTGGGATAGGTATTAGATAATATTAAGGAATCACTATCAACATTGTTAGGTGTAATAATGCTGCTGTGGCTGCCAAATCCTTAACTGTTGGAGGCGCTGCAGAGAGGAGAGCGGGAAGGCCAGCGACGCGTGGCTGCTTCGAGGGCAAGTGACAGGGACACGGGGGCTCGGTATGCTTGTGTCTCCATGTTCAGTGTTTGCATTTCCCACGATAAAAGGAGTTGCGTGAAAGCAGCCATAGAGAGAAGACACAGCCATACAAAGGAACAATTTAGACTAACGACGGGCTTCTTAACAGAAACAGCAGGAAGCAGAAGATGAGGGAACAGTCTCAATATGCTGAGAGAAAATAACAGAACTGCATTTCATGCAAAGTTAAACTAGTTGTCACAAACTATGGCAAAATAAAGATTTTTCAGGCAAACTGAGAGACTTCACTACCCTCAAACCTCACTAAAAGAAATGAGGAATAAACCTTCAGGAATAAAAAACATTTATGAAGGGAAGGAAGGTGGTAAGGAGAACAGAAGGGAAGGAAGGAAATCAGAAATTTTGAAGTGGCCATACTACAAATCTAGCAGAAACTAAAAGGACAAAAGGCTGGCTGCCATAGATAGTGACAGTCCCCTGCACTCAAATTCTCCTCATGTCATCCATAAACCACATGGTCAATAAGGAGAGGTAATAAAATCATCCATCGTCCATGCCTCAGAACATCTGAAGTAGGAAAAACAGAACCTTGAAGCGGGGAAACGAACCTCGGACACCTGCAGAAGCAGGTAGGGACTGAGTGCAGGAGAGTGAAGACAGCACACCCCCAGTGGTGTGAAACGTGGCCACATCAGCTAGTTCATCCACAGAAGCAGGGCTGCACCTGAACACAGGACTACTGAGGGCAGGGCTGAGACCTGGTGGAGCAGAGCTTGGCTCCTGAGGACCTGAAAGGGGGGCTTGGAAAGTACATGGGACTGGAGGCAGCAACTTCAGGGAGGCAATGCTTCTGGAGGAAAGAGACTTGAAAGGGAGAGGTGTGCTCTGGGGGCTTAGTGACGGAGGGAAGAGAGAAGCAAGTGGCCGAGGTCCAGGATCCTCCAAGACAAGGTATTATCACAGAATCGGAGCAAAACGGACACTGCCCCCAAAGCACCCTAAGTAAAGGAACTGGGTCCCGCTGTAGCGGCAGAGGAGGGTGTTCTTGTACTGGCAAGCCAGCAGGCTGCCCGAGCCCCTCCCTACTCTCCATGAAATGACACGTGACCACTGGTCCAGGAAAATTTACACACTTCCTAACTGTCAGGAAAAGAAACCCAACTTCCATAACAAAGCTTCTGCCATAAGAAAATGGGAAGCAAGGATGAAAATTTTTCAGCTAATAAAAATACTCTACAGAAAATAACTGTAAAGCACAGGAAACCTTAAAACACAACTTCCCAACATTACATAAATATAATTAAACATGCAATTCCTAAGAATTTGCTTATCATATCATATTCAAAAGCTCAAAATAACAATGTATGGACGATTAAGACACAGGAGATGAGTGCTGACCAAACTCAGGTGAGAAATTGAAAAAAAAATCATCTGAGAAATGAAGTTAAAGACAAAATCATATCAGAAATCACACGGAGCCTAAAGGAAAACAGGTGTGACTGAAAGTACAGCAAGGGAAAAAGAAGGCAGGAGTGAAATGACAATAGAAAACTGTGAAACAAGGAATTCGTTTTCAATACGGTTAGAGAGAAAGACACAGAAAATACAGGTTAAGTAGACCCAACATTCGTGTAACTGGAATGTCTGAAGAAAATAAAACAATGGAATAGAGCTAACATTCAAAACCCAGCCCTTTGTGCCAAAATGAAATAGCACCTATCGATTTAGTTTTGACAAAAGTGCCAAAGTAATTCAGTGGAAATGATAGCCTTTTTAACAAATGGCAATGGAACAACGGACAGCCAAGGAGTAGGGATGGGGAGAAATAAAAGGAACCTCAATTTTTACTTAACGCCATATATAGAAATGAACTCAAGACTTCAGCTTTTGGAATGACAGACTAAAAGTATTTTCTCCCATTCATCCCAGCAAGCACAGCTAAAATCCTGGACATCATGTATAAGGCAAACATAAAAAGACTGAAAAGTGGAGACAAGGCAGCAGACTGGGTGGGGACCTGAGGGGTGACACAGCAGTAAGATTTTCTCTTTGGCTTCTCCTTTATGCTTCATATAACCTTGACGCTGGAGAAGCCAACAACACAGAAATGCCAACAGGCACAGATTTTTTTAAACCCCCACAAAATCCAGGTATCACTAGTGACGGGGCCAGGAAAGTGACAGCCTAGCAGGATGGGAAACTTACAGACAATAACTACTTTACTACTGCAAAACACCAAAAAAATAACTGCAGCCCTACCTCCACTCATATGAGCAGAGACGGAATGGGGTGGGGGGCCTAGACTTCGACCCTCACCAGCCTGTAATGAGACACCCTAAAGCCCCTGCTGGGATGGTATCAGAGAAACAACTAGGGAGCAGGGACTTTCATCCCACCCTGGGGTGATAAGACCCCCAACCCACGCAGTGTCAGTAAAGATCACACTGGCGGCCTGGACTTTGATTCCCATCCAGAAGGACGGAGGCACCCCTTCCCTTTACTTCCTAGAGCGAATCCTAGTAGAAAGGCAGGACTATCACCACCGCCCAGGAATAATGAGGCCAACTCCCGCTGTGTCAGTGATGGCTGTGCGGGGCACTCCCACCTCTCCCAGACAGCATGCTGCTCAGTGGAGACCCAGCCTGCAACAGGGCCCACACTCACTGGGTGGGTGTCAGTGGAAGTTGAGTGAGAACCTCACTTCTACCCCTACCTCTCAATAATGAGGCAGCTTCCCAACCCCCTCCCGCTGGAGCAGGATCACAGTAGACCAGCTAAAACAGAGGATTTAAACAAGACTCAGAGGTGTACGACATAAAAATCAGTACTAATCCAGGCTTCAGTCAAACATCACTTGTCACGCCCAGGACAAGGAAAATCTCGATTTTAATGAGAAGATAATCAATAGACACCAAGATGATACAGATCTTAGAATTATCTGACAATGATTTTAAAGCACCCAACATAAAAATGCTTCAACACACAATTAAAAACATACTCCAAATGAAAAAATAGAAAATTTAAACAAAGAAATAAGAGTCTTAGCAAACAAATAGAAAATACAACAAAGAATCAAATATAAATTTTAGAACTGAAAAATACAATAACTGAAATTAAAAACAATAAATGGGCTCAACAGCAAACTGGAGGGCACAGAGGAAAGAATATGTGAACTAGAAGACAGAACAACAGAAATTACCCAATCTCAGAGAAACAATAGACTGAAAAAAGTGAGCACACCTTCAGGGACCTTTGGGACTATAACAAACTGTCTACCACTCATGTCAACAGAGTCCTGGAACAAAAAGAGAGGGCAGAGCTGAAGTTGTATTCAAAGACATAGTAGATGAAAATTTACCAAATTTGGCAAAAAGACATAAACCTACAAATTCAAGAAGCTGAGCAAAACCCAAATAGGATAAACCTAAATAAACCCATGCCAAAATACATCATAATCAAACTTCTGAAATATAAAGACAAAGAAAAAAATCTTGAAAGCAGCAAGAGAGAAACAACAGCTTACCTATAGGAAGAAAACAATTCGAATGACAGTGGATTTCTCATCAGAAACCAAGCAGGTCAGAAGGAAGAGGCACACGTTTTTTCAAGTGCTGAAAAAAAAAGAACTGTCAACCCAGAATTCTATACCCAGTGAAAATATCCTTCGGGAATGATGGGAAAATCAAGACATTCTCAGATGAAGGAAAACTAAGAGAATTTGTCCCTTGCAGACCTACCCTAAAAGAATGGCTAAGGAAGGTCCTCCAAACAGAAAGTAAATTATGAAAGAAGAAATGGTGGAATATCAGGAAGGAAGAAAGAACAATAGAAGAAGTAAAACTATAGATAAATACAACACACTTTCCTTCTCCTCTTGAGTTTTCTAAATTACGTTTGACAGTTGAAGCAAAAATTGTAACACGCACTGATGTGGTTCCAAATACATGTAGAGAAAACATTTAAGACAATTATACATAGGGAGGAAAAACAGAGGTAAAGCTTCTATCCATCAGAACTGGTGAAATGACAACCCTAGTAGACCAGGATAATTTCTAAATATAATATAATACCTAGAACAACTATTAAAAAAACAATACAAAGAGATACACTAAGAATGCTATAAATAAATCAAAATGGAATTCTAAAATATATACAGGTAATCCACAGGAAGGCAGGAAAAAGAAACTAGAAAAAACAAACAAAAAATAAAACAGCACACTTAGGCCACAATATATACAATCACATTAATTGTAAATGGTCTACATGTACCAAATAAAAGATGGAGTTGACAAGAGTGGATTAAAAATATGTCCCAACTATATGCTGTCTACAAGAAACTAACTTAAGAATATAACTATACAGCTAGTCTGAAAGTTAAAAGGTGAAATCAATATACCATGCAAATACTAATCAAAATAAAGTAGGAGTGGGTATATTTATGTCAGATAAAGTAGACACCAAAACAAAGAAAATTATCTGGTACAGAGAAATACAGTACAAAATGACATAGGGGAAATCTTTCAAGAAGAAAGCAATTCTAACTGTGTATGTATTCCACAGCAGAACAGCAAAATATCTGAGGCAAGAACTGGCAGACCTGAAAGGAGAAATAGATAGATCCACATATGTCATTTGAGACTTGAATCCTCTTTTTTCAACAATTTTAAGGTCTAGGCAGAAAGTCTGCATGTACACAGAACTCAGCAGCACTGTCAGCTAACAGGATCTAAGTGGCACTTACAGAAAGCTCCACCCAAAGGCAGTGTGTATAATGTTTTCAAGTGTTCACAGAACATGTAACAAGAGATGCCATATCCTGGACCAAAACAAACCTTAACCAAATTAAAAGAAGTGAAATCACACAGAATAATCAAACTAAAAGTAAATTCTGACCACAAAATGATCAAACTAAAAGTCAATACCAGAAAAATAACAGGAAAATCTCCAAACCCATAGAAGCTAAACACACACTTCTAAATTATCCATGAGTCAAACAGGACATCTCAAGGGGAAACTGAATGAAAATGAAAATATAACATCAAAATCTGTAGGATACAGCCAGAGCAGTGCTAAGAAGGAAATGTATAGCACTAAATGTTACACCAAATCAATAATCTAGGCTCCCATCTCAAAAAACTAAAAAAAGAGCAACATAAACCAAAAGCAAACAGAAGGAAGAAAATAATAAAGAGTAAAGATCAAATGCAAATGGAAATAGAAAAACAATAGAGAAAATCAATGAAAAAAGATCTGGTTCTTTGAAAAGACCAATGAGATTAACAAACTTTTAGCAAGACTGGCAAAGAAAAAAGACAGAAACACAAATTACCAATGCCAGGAATGAGACAGGGGCTGTCACCATAGACTATGAAGACATGAAAAGGATAACAAGTGAATACCACAAAAACTGTACACACATGAATTTGACAGCTTCAGTGGAATGGACCATTCCTTCAAAAGTTTTAACTATTGTAACTCACCTAATGTGAAATAGATAACACAGTCCTATAACTACTAAGGATAATTCCACCAAACATTTAAAGGGGAATTAACAAACAGGTTACCAGCAAGAACTGGCAGACCTGAACTCTACACAATCTCGTCCAGAAAAAAAGAAGAAACACTTTCTAATTAAGTTCCTGAATTCGGTATTATTCTGATGCCAAAACCACACAAAGACAGTACAAAAAAGAAAACTACAGACTAATATCCCTCATGAATACAGAGGCCAAACTCCTTAATAAAATATTAGCAAACAGATTTCAGCAATATATAGAAGTAATTATACACAAGAACCACTAGACTCCGCCCCAAGGATACAAGGCTGTCTTAATATTTGAAAATCAATCACTGTAAATTACCACATTACAGAAGAAAAAGTACATGATCGTATCAATGATGTAGAAAATCATTTGACAAAATTCAACACTCATTCAACAGATAACTCTCAGGAAAAAAAGGAATAGAGGGGAGTCTCCTCAACTTGATAAAGAACATCTACAAAAACAAACAAAAAACTGTAGCTAATATCCTACATAATGTTGAGAGACTGAATGTTCCCTCCTCCCACAAGCTGCGAACAAGAGAAGGATGTCAGTTCTCGCCACTGCTACTTAACATAGTACTGGAAATTATAGCCAGCACAATAAGAGAAGAAAAGGAAATAAAAGGCATAGATAATCAGAAAGGATAAAACAAAGCTTCATTTGCAGATGGCTTGACATCCCCAGGAATCTCAAAATGCCCTGGTGAGATGCAAACCAATTTACACATTTTCCTTAAGATCTGGTGAAAATGAAGACACCAAATATCAGAATCTAGGATACAAATAAATTAGCAATCAGAGGGAAATTCATAGCCTTAAATAATCATATAATAAAAATTTAAGACTAAACTAAGCCTCCAACTCAAGAAGCTGGAAAAGGAACAACAAACTAAAACAAAAAAGGCAGAAGGAAGGAAATAATAAAGATATGCTTGTAAAGTAATGATTTAAAAAACAAAACCATAATAGAACTAATAAGTTAAAATGTTGATTCTTTTCATAACAATCCACAGAATATATAAAACACTAATTTAATCAAGAAAAATAGTTGGAGGGGGGACACAAAACATATAGGATAAAAAATGACAAGGGGGAAAAAACATTGAACAAGAGGAGGGAAAAAGTAAACTTAAACCACTCCTTACATAACTATGTAAATAAATTGAAAAACCCCAACCAAAAGGATCATTTCTAAGGAAATTATAAACTACCAAACTGGTCAGAGGAGATAACGAAATTTTAGGAAAACAACCATCTATAAAGAAATTATCAAAGACCTACCCTACAAAAACAAAGCAAAAACCAAAAGCCAGGTAATTCCACAAGGGAATTCTACAAATCTTCAAAGACTGTATTCCTAATGCTACTTAAACTATCCCAGAAAAAGAAAAGAAGAAAACTTTCTAATTATTTTTATGAATCAATAATAGGTGCCTCCTACAGAACATCTCAGGTAAAATCTCCCAGCAGAGCGCCTCTTGGCTTTACGATGGCCACCCTTCAGTAGAACGTATGTATCTCCCACTACAGTACTGTTGGGTTTATCTTGGCTGATGTTTATGTAGGGAAGATGTACACGTTCCCAAACCTCAACACAACACTTTTAACAAAAAAAAAAAATGTGGGGAAAATCTAAGGCAAGATTCCAAATTCAGGAGGTCAACTATCAGAATGGTATGTGGATATTTTTGAAAAGTGCAGGAAGTCTCAATAAAGGAGCTGTCCACTGCTTGTTAACAGCTATTTCACCTGTGGTCATAGGAAACAATATGCTCTGTGTTTTATGTCCTAATATGATAGTTTTTACTTTTCAATGTTTAACTGTTGTTTCCTTCATATTTTAAGAAATTGACTGGGGATTTAAAGTATAACCAATTGTAACACATTGTAGTTGATTTTTCCCATTTAGAATAATGAGAAATGGGACTCCCATTGCAACATTTGACTTCCAGGAATGGATTAATGAAGCTATGCAAGAGATAACTATAGAACATTAATGAAGGCTAGAAAGGCCTTCAACAAAATTCAACATCTATTCCAGGTAAAAATACCTACTGAAATAGGAATTAATGGATACTATAATATGATTTTATATACACACATACACACACCTCTCACCCCAAAATCAGAATCTTATTTAGTGTAGGCAGGAACAAGGTAAGGGCCCCCACTAACTCTACTGTTACCTGACAGTGTATTAGCCATTTCAATTAGGCACAAAAAAAAAAAAAAAAAAAAATGAGAGGCCTAAGACTTACAAAGGAAAAGTTAGAACTATACTTGTAAACATCTTATAATACATTTGGAAAACAGCTGAAGAGAATCAATGCTAAAACTCATAAAGAATTTGAGGAATCAGAAAAGAATATAGGATATAAACTTAACATAAAAATCAATAGCTTAGATTTCTGCTTCTAGCAAAAGTAATAACAGGGTCCAAATTAACACCCCTACCAGAAACAATAAAAAACACCAGACATTAACAGAATGAAAAGACAAGACACAACATAGGAGAAAATATGTGTAAGCCACCTAACTATAAAAAGGCTTACATCCAAAATACACAAAGAAATCATAACACTCAACAATTAGGAGAAAAAAAAATTTTACGTGGGCAAAAAAATGTTTGCTCTCAGACTGCAATGGAATTAAAGTAGATATCAGTGACAGAAAGGTAACTGGAAAAAAACCCCAAATATGCAGAGATCAAACGGCACACTTCTAAATAACACACAGGTCAAAGAACAAATCTTAAGAGAAATTTTTAAAGACTTTTAAATGAAAATGAAAACACAACTTATCAAAAGTAGAGCAAAAGCAGTGCTTAGAGGGAAATTTATAGCATTGACTGCATAGATTGGAAAAGAGGAAAGATCTAAAATCAATAATCTGAGCTTTCACCATAGGCAAACAGAAAAAGAGCAAATTAAAACCAAAGTGAGCAAAAGAAAATAAATAACAAGAATTAGAGCAGAAATCAATGAAACTGAAAACAGGAAATCAATAGACATCAGTGAAATCAAAAGCTGTTTTTTGAAAAGACTGGCAAAATTGATAAGCTTCTACACTAAGCTAAGACAAAAAGGGAAGATGAAAAATTACTAAGATCTGAAATGACAGGGGACATCACCACTGATTGCATGGATATTAAGAAGGATAATAAGGGAATACTGTAAACAACTCCATGCCTATGTGAAATGGATCGATTCCTCAGAAGGACACAATCTGCCAAACTCACACAAGAAGAAATCGATGACCTAAATAGGTTTATATCTGTTAAAGAGATTCAATCAATAATTCATAACCTTCCAAAACAGAAAGCACCAGACCCAGAAGCATTCACTGGTACATTCTACCAGACACTCAAGGAAGAGATTATATCAGTTCTCTACAATCTCTTCCAGAGGATAGAAGCAAAGGGACCCTTGCTAACTCATTTCTATGAGGACAGCATTACCCTTACACCAAAACCAGACAAAACATTACAAGAAAGGAAAATTATAGACCAGTATCTGTTATGAACACAGAGGCAAAAACTCTCAAAATAATATTGACAAATTGAATCCAAAAAAGTATGAAAATAATTATATAACACAAACAAGTAGGCTTTATCCCAGGTATGCTAGGCTGGCCCAACATTCGAGAATCAATTAACATAATTCATCATATCAAGAGACCAAAAAGGAAAAATGACATCATATTAATACACAAAGAAAAAGCATATGACAGACTGTAATACCCATTATTGGTAAAAATTCTCAGTAAACTAGGACTAGAGGGGAACTTTCTCAACTTAATAAGGACTTTTACAAAAAAACCTACAGCTAATATCATACTCAAACTCAATGCTGAGAAACTCAAAGCTTTCCCACTAAGATCAGGAACAAGGCAAGGATGTCTCCTTACTACTCCTTTTCAGGATTGTACTGGAAGTGCTTACTAATGCAATTAGGCAAGAAAAAGAACTACAATACAGATTGGGAAGAAAGACATAAAACTCTCATTGTCCACATATAATGTGATCATCTATGTAGAAAACCTGAATGAATTAACAAAATACCCTCCCGGAACTAATGAACAATTTTAGCAAGGTTGCAGGATACATGATTAACACATAAAAATCTGTCACTTTTCTGTGTATCAACAATGGGCAAAGAGAATTTGAAATTAAAAACAGTTTTTTGTTTATATTTATATTAGTGCCCCCATAAATGAAATACTTAGGAACACATCTAACAAAATATGTGTAAGATCTGTATGAGGAAAACTACAAAACTCTGAATGAAATTAAAGAACTAAATTAATGGAGAGATAGTCTGTGTTCATGGACAAGAAGCCTCAATACTGCCAAGATGTCACTCGCCAACTCGATATATAGATCTGACACAATCCCAGCCAAAATCCCAGCAAGCTATTTTATGGATATTGGAAAAATATGTTTCTAAAGTTTATGCAGAGAGGCAGAACAGCCAATAGTTCAAAACTGAAGAACAAGGATGAAGTTAGAGGACCAACAAACACCACCCAACTTCAAGACTTACTATAAAGTCACAGTAATCAAGACAGTGCAGGGTTGGGAAAAGAACAGACAAATGGGTCAAGAGAACAGAACAGAGAGCCCAGGAATAGACCCCCATAAACAGCCAGCTAATCTTTGACAAAGGAGCAAGGGAAGTACAATGGGACAAAAACATCTCTTCAACAAGTGGTTCTGGAACAACTGGACACCCACGTGCCAAAAAATAAATCTAGACACAGACTTGACACCCCTCAAAAAAATTAAGTCAGAATGGCTCACAGACCCAAATGTAAAATGCAAAACTATGAAATTCCTAGGAGATGACATAAGAGAAAACCTAGACGACCTTGGGTATAATCCTTTTTAGATATACCACCAAAGACGTGACCCATGAGAGAAATAATGGATCATCTGGACTTCATGAAAATTGACAAGTTCAGCTCTGTGAAGACAACGTCAAGGGAACAAGACAAACCACAGACGGGAAGGAAATACTGTAAGAACACATCTGATAAAAGACTTACCTAAAATATACAAATAACTCTTAAAACTCAAAATAAGAAAACAACCTGGTTTTCACAATGGGCCAAAACAGGGAACCTGCCTGGGAAGATGAATTCACTACTACCCTTGGAGATGAAATGACAGAATGGATCAGGGAAAGCCTTCTCCCAAGGAGGCAGAGAAGAAGAAGTCGTGCAGCCAAGCCAGCCCCCTTCCATTGCCATGCCTGGCCTTGTGCCCACGTCCACACGCCCTAGGTGAGAGCTCCTGCACAGAGGGAAGGGGCAATCACTCATCATGTCAGACGGTGCAAACCCGGGCAGGCGTGTGCAGCCCGTCTGCCTAGACCCAAATCCTCACCCGGCATCCCACACCGGCTCTGCTCCTTGGTGGCCTCTCCGTCTCCTTGGAGTGTTGTCTCTGTTCTTGGTGCTCACAAAATGCCCGTGCACATTCTGCACGGTGTAAGGGGCTGTATTTGTCACCTGCAGATCTCTCCCTACCAGGCAGTGCCTCAAAGACAGGCGCAGCACCCTGCTCACCATGTGCCTCCAGTGCCCCACATAGCCAGGCATGGGCTGGCCGCTCAGTCAGGACCTCATGAGCTTGTGAGCGTGTGAAGGAAGCTCAAAGGCCTGGGCAATCCTCAGAGCACAGAAGGGGGGAAGCCAGCACCCTGAGAACCTCCTGCTTCTCATCGAGCAGTTCCCGGCCCCAGTCAAGTCTGTGCCCACAGGAGCAGCCCTGGTCCCACCTGCTCCCAGTGCATCCCAGCACTTTAACACTATGCCTGGCACTCAGCTCTTGGAAGGGAGGACAACAGAGCTTAGGTGACGTGTCATGGTAATAGCGCTCCTCTGGAACACAGTTAAGCAAAGAGGTATCAAAGCCCAGACACGGACAGCAAAGGACTTTCTCTCCAGCTGGGGGGACAACTCTGTCCCCAAGCAGCTGCCATGGAGGAGAGAAGGGGAGAGAGCAAACCAGGCCTGCACAAGGTGGGCCCTGCCCTACTGGTGCAGGGAGATACTCACTGGGAACAACCGTGGTCTCCCCAGGAGGGCCGGTCAGCGTCACTGGGATGTGCACAGTGGTGCTCAGCTCTGAGGGTTGGCTGCCCATCCGAGTGACATTCCGCTGATTATCTGCATCCTCTGGCTGTTCCTCCACCTTCTGTAGACAGGTGCTGGGCAGGGCATGCACAGGGCCCACACCCATTATCCCACTGGCCTCCAGGTCACCATGTGGCTCCCTGCAAACAAGAACATATAACAGAGGCTGTTGCAGCTCCAGACCCTTATTCTAGCCACAAATCCAGCTCCTTAAACCCCTATCCAGATCAAATAAATCCCTGACTCACCTGCTACTCTGGCATTTTGTATAGTTTTTATCACCCTATATACTTCTGTGTTTTTAGGTCTGAAAGGTAGGGATGAGGCTGACTCACCTGTCTGTCCCTGGCACAATATGTGTGTGGAACGCAGCTGTTCACAGAATGAAGCCTGGAGAACGTGTCCCTAAGCCACCCCACCAGGGGCCCCAACAGGCCAGTGGCCCAGCACAGCAGTGTGCACACAAAGACAGTGCCCAGGCTGGGCCGGGCCTGAGCTGCAGCCTCCAGGTCTCAGCCTGGAGATTGCTGTCACTCCAGGGCTGTCACAGAGCCAGTCAGATCGGGTCCCAGGCAGGGAACAGGCCAAGCTGGCCTGGGAGGTCCTTCCTGTCCTGACCACACAGCCGGCCCCTCCCATTCTGCCATTTATCCCGGTGGGCTCCTCAGGCTCTCCCGACTGTTCTCTTCTCCCTGGGCCACTTTGCTCTTCCCCAGCCAAAGCCTCCCAAACCAGCCCTGTCTCCCCAAACCCTCACTTTCCCCTGGGGCCCCTAGGGCAGCGGCTGATACCAACTGAGCACACGCTCCCCACCATGCAGATTACGCATTTTGTAAGGCAGGGTCGTCGTCACCACCCCAGAGAAGGGCGGAGGCAGAGAGAAGGGGCCGCATGGCCATGACACCTGGCTGGTTCTGCACCCTAACCCTGGGGGCCCTCCACACCAGCACCCACACGCCCGGCCTGGCCCTTCGCGATGCGCAGCGCCCGACGTGCTCACTTGGGCTGGTGGTTCCGCAGCTCCTTGTCCCTGTCCTCTGTGTCGCCCTCCTCCGCGTCAAGGGCGGGCGGCGCCTTGTGGCGCGGCCGGTGCCGCCGCGCTGGCTCCTCCGCGCTCTCCGCCACCCGGGGGCCCCCGCGGTGCCGAGTGCGCCGTTCGCTCTTGGCCCCCGGCGCGGCGCCCTCCTTGCCCGTGTCGGGCGCGTGCCGGTGCACACGGTGGCGCCGGGGCTCGCGCTCAGTCACCTCCTCTGGGGAGCCTCGCCGGTGGTGCCGCCGGCCGCTGTCGGTCCCAGCGCCACGGCCGCGCTCGCTCCGGGCCTCCTTGCTGCGGCTGCGGTGCATCCGCACCCGCTCCTCCCGCGCCCCCAGCTCCCCACCCTCCTCCTTAGGGGCGTCCGCCAGGTCCTGCTGGGCCACCGTGGCCGCGGCCTTGTCCTTGTCGCGGTGCCGGTGGTGCCTCCGCGGCTGGTCCGAGCCCTCGGCAGCCTCCGTGCTCTCGGGCCGAGCCTTGGCCCCCGCGGGTCCCCTGGGACCTTCCCGGCCTGGCTCCACAACAAGCGGCCGGTCCAAGTGCGTCTTCATGTCGGGCCGCAGGTGGCGCGTGGTGGCGTAGCGCAGCCGCTCCTCAGGGTCCATCTCGCTGTACAGCGCCTCGCAGCTGGCCCGCAGGTTCTGCAGCCGCAGCTGGCTGGCCCGCTGCTCCCACACCGAGCGCGCCTTGGCCGAGTTCTGCTGCCTGCTGTGGGGACATGGCGATGAGCAAACACCCCACACACCCCCGTGCCTTGAGGGAAACCATGGATGGACACAGCGATGGAGGGATGGCAGAGGATGCATAGGGAGGAGGGGCAGCAGGTGCCCTCAAAACCCCTGGCAGAATGCGCAGGACAGGGTGGGGGGTGCCCAGGGCAAGGGAGTCAGCACTGCCCTCCCCACAGGGTGGCAACCCTGCAGGCTCTAAGAGCACCAGTGGGGGATGGGTGCTTAAGGCCACCCCTGAGCAGGTAGACAGTGGCCCCAGGCTAAGGGTTACAGGGCAGTGGGAATGACAGGCACCAGCATGAAGCGGCAGCTGGCTTCCAGGGCAGGTGGGCCGTGGGCCAGGAAGCCCAAAAGGGAGGGGAAGGCTGAGGAAGAGGCAGGAGACGGGGAGCCCCCTGCAGCAGCACGGGGAGCTGGCCCTGCCGCCTCAAAGGAGGGGCTTTTTCATCCATCTCCAGGAGACCCCACTGGCCAGAAAGAGGCAAGGATATTCCTGAGGGAAAAGAAAGGAGCTGGGTTCTCAGAGGCAGAGCAGAAGGTCACCCAGGGAGCTAGGGGTGGGGCAGCTGGCCTTCCCAAGAGTCAACAGGGAGCCATGCCTGCTGTCTGAGGCGATCAGCCCCACCCTAAGCTACCATTTGCTCCCAGGAACTCAGCACTCAGAACCGGGATGGAGACACTACCTCCCATGGCCGCCAGTGCCCTCCTCTCTCCCAGCTCCGTGGAGAGCCCCTCCCTCCACCAGGGGCAGAGAGGAGCCCGCTAGCCCCAGCAGTGGCTTGTGGTCCAGACTCAGCCCTCACTGCACAGGCTACCAAAGGCTGGACCACCCTCCAGGCTCACACACACGGTCACATGTGGGTCTCCACAGCCCAGGGTATGTGGGAGACCTTTGTATTTGGGCTCTTGGCCATTTAAGACCTCCAAGTGCAATCCCAGCACACCCTGGCTGAGTGGTAACTTCGAGGCAAGTCTTGTCCTTCAGCCTCTGGAGGTTTCTGGACCTGCCTGGATGGTGGCAGTGGCTGCATAAGTTCAGTGATGGCCCAGTCCACTCAGTGGCCACCATGTAAGTGCCTGGGCTCCAGTGCCCAGTTCATGCAGGTCTCAAAACCACCTCTGGTAGTTGTCTCCACTTCATAGATGAGGACACTGAGCCCAAAGGGTGTAACTCGGCAAGTTACTGACGGAGCCAGGATTAGACGCGTGCAAGGGCAGAAAGGAGTCAGTATCTAAAGATGTGCAGCCTCGGACAGACCCCAGTGGCACTGAGAGTACAGCCTCAGCCACAGCTGAGGCCCCAGCCCAGCCCAGCTACGGGCCAGGGGCTGCCGAGCACCACGCTGACCTGCAGAGGCCGAGGCGGCCAGGTGTGGGAAAACCCTGGTCCTGTGGCTGGCCTGGACAAAGTTTATGGATGGTGAACCCTGCCCCTTGGAAGTGAGGACCAGACTCCAGCATGGAGAGCTATATTCTGGGGCAGTGCCCTGGCAGTATGGGAACATAATGTCTGCCCCTCCCTGGGGAGCACAGACAGGGTCAGGCAGGACAGTGTGTGGAGGACATCGTTGGCCACTCTGGCAACCTGCTGACCCACACCTTTGGCTGCTACTCAGGCCCTGACCTGCCTTCTCAAGCACATTAAAGCCGTGCTGCCCCACTCCCTAAAAATACCTTGCAATGGACCCACC
The DNA here is from genome assembly GCA_032199065.1 of Smutsia gigantea. Lineage (NCBI taxonomy): Eukaryota > Metazoa > Chordata > Mammalia > Pholidota > Manidae > Smutsia > Smutsia gigantea. Next base: position 65,182 of record JAVSCE010022511.1, on the reverse strand, counting down.
TTCTCTTTCTTTGGCTTCAACCTAGAGCCACAGGGCTCTACCCATCTCCAGCTGGCACCAAAGCAAAGGGCCCAGCTCTGAACAATGCTGAACTGTACGAAAAGGAGGACAGCCGTGAGGGATGTACCCCAGCTGCAGGCTTCCGGGAGTGCTGGTGGCTGGTCACTGCCTCAGGCCTCCCAGTAAGCGCAGCAGCCAGAGACGGACCTGGACTCTGAGCTGTTTGCTTGCCAGAGTGGTGGGTGGCCTGCTCAGGTGCGGCCACAGTCTTGGGGACCAGATCTCTGTCAGAACAGACAGACGATAAAGACAATGGGGACAGTAGCTCAAGGGGGGTGGGCTCCCAATAGTATGGCTTTGCCTCAACCTCAACCTTGCCCTCAGGCACAGCTCCTTCCTTCCCATCCAGCTCGAGTTCATGGGGAGAGGCTGCCATGGAGCTGGCAGCCCCTCCCCTGTAACTCCCCAGGGGCGCAGGGCCTGAGGGGCTGTGTCACGGGGCCTCGCGGGCTCTACCTGGTCGGCCTCGAGCTGGTTCTGCCTCGCTGGGTCCCAATGCCGCCTGAGGCTGTCAGCTCAGCAGGGCCACCGGCCTCCTCTCTGGGGGTGCCTCTGAGTCGGTGCACCCTGCTTCTCCGCCTGGGGTCTGAGTCAGCCTGGATCTGCCAGGCTGCCCTTCTGTCCTTGCTCTGTCTGGTACATAGAACCATGTGGCCAGCATTGGTCCCTCACTCTGTGCCTCTCCACAGAGACCACAAGCAGCACGAGAATGTGGGAGCCAGGGCGAGGCGGCTCTCTGGCCTGTGGCACAACGAGCTGGGGACTAACCCAGGCAAAGTGCTTATTTGGAAGGACTGTTAGGTGCCAAAGGCAGGAGCCGCTCCCGGGATCACGGCCCCGGGTTGCAGCCTGGCTCACCCACACCCCACCAGGCACTGCAGCTGTCCGCACACCTCAAAAAGAAGGCTCTGTGCATAGCCTGGAGGTCTCTGGGCTAAGAAGGTCCGTTACCCACAGCTGCGGACAGCATGAGGCACTGCCAGGGTAACACCTATGTTACATCTTATCAATTCCACCCTATTGATCAGTCAGATCGAGCCTTCTCCCCCCACAGACCATCAGGGCCCCCACCAGCCAGCAGCTCCAAGTGCCCGTGGGCACACCAAGCCCAGAGCTGCACTGGCCACGCAGGAGGCAGGGGCCCAGGACAGGAGAAGCGCCTGCCACCACCAGGCCACAGACAGGGCCCTGACCACCTCTGTCTGGGTAGCCTGACTGCAGGGGCCTCTCACCTGCAGGGGCTGGCCTCACCCTCAAGAGAAGGCTCCTGAGACAAGCCTCCCAGGACCACTTCCCCAGTCAGACTGGGGCCACCACCACTGGGCCATATGGGATTTCCAGGGCTCTGCCCGTCCAGTGTAAGTCTTATGGCTGCAAAACAGCTCTGCTCTTGCTAGAATAAGGACTCCTGAGGATCACAGACGTGTCCCCTCCCATGTAAGGAGAGGATGGGGCAGCAGGCCCCCATGAATGGCCCCACTAACACTCTACCTCCCAGGAACCACTAGGAGAAGCCCCCAGTGGGGCTCAGGACACCTGAGTGACAGCACACAGACAGACAGCAGGCAAGGGGACAGACGGAGACCAGGAAGAAAAGGAGGAGGATGCCCATGAACAGGACTCGGGGACATCAGGAACCAGGCCGAGCGTCCCCCACCAGCTGCAGAAGGCTCTCCTGGAGCTGCCCTGAGGCAAACATTTAGAGGTGGAAGGCACTTGCGGGGGGAGGTGTTTGCCACAGATGGATATCATAGCAGAGCAACTCACGGTGAGTTTACGCTGGAGACAGATGAGCCGCGAGACACAGCACCTCGAGTGTGCTTTACAAAACTGCACATGCAAAAGACAAAACAAACAAAAGTGAGAAAACCAGAGAGGGCTCCAAGAGACGCCAGGGCACGTGTAAGTGGCACCGGGTTGGGCACAGGCTGCAGTGTGCATCTGGGCAGGTGGCAGGGACACGCCCGTCAGAACGGTGCCTGGTGGGAGACCTTGGGTAAAAGAGAAGTTGAGAAAGAGAGCGACCAGCAGAAGGTGTAGCTCCAGAGAGCACAGCAAGCCCCACCAGAGCTGGGAGACAGGAGGCGACCAGGGTCCGTCTGCCACAGCACAGCACACGAGGCCCCGGGGAGAGTAGGGGGTGGGGGATCGCTAGTACCACTTGTCCCACAGCCCTGAACGCCACCCCCGGCCACATCAGGCACCCCACGCCAGCAGAGTCGGACGACCCACACGGTCACCTGGCCTCAAGATGAGCAGAGTGCCTAACACAGGAGGCCTTACCTGCTGCCCTTCACGTGGGTCCTGCTGCCTGACCACCCCGCTCTGCCTCCAGCCCACCTGGCCCCTCAGCTCCCCAGGCTCTAAGGCAGGTGCCCCCACCCCCCTCACCACCATGCCCCTTCCCAGGGCAGGCAGGTTCCCTGAGGTAAGACTCAACTACATCCAAGTGATTTCGGGACGCTTTCCAAAACCAACAGAGAGAAACCAGAGGAGTCTTTACAACCCTTCAAGGTGGCCTTCCCCAGGGGCAACTCCTTTTCAAGGCCAAGTCTACATGCACTTGTGAGGAGCTCAGAACAACTCACCTGCTTGCAGGGCCTGCATGCAAACAGGCTTGTGTGTGCAAGACAGAGTGTGCGAATCAGGGTGTGTGACTGAATAGCTTGTGAACAGGTATGTGAGTGTGAGTGTCCCAGGGAGTGTCAGCATGTCTGAGTGTGCATGTGAACGTGTATGAACATATGGGATCATGAGCTCTGTGAGGGGGTGAGTGTGAGAGCCAGCATCCAGCAGTCAGGGTGAGGGAGCTGGGGACAGGCCGCACAGCCCTCAGTGGCCGCCCCTTCCCGTGGCCTTAGTGGCATCACCTGAAGCCAAAGACACTCAGCCCCGGTGACCTCAAGCCCCCAGCACACAAGGTAGGATTCCAGCCAGGGTTCTGCCCCTGGGCACCGGCGCCCAGCTGCACAGGTGCCCACCAACCTCTCCAACACAGAGTCCGGGCCCCTCCACAGCAGCCCCGGGCTGCCCTCAGCGGCGGGCGGTCGGGAAGGGCCCACAGCCAGCACAGACACCAGGAGCTCAGAGCGGTTCCCCATGTCGGGCTCAGCGCGACACAGGAAGGCAAACAACCACTCGGCTGCCTCTCCACCACCCATACGTGCCTGGGGTCCAGCCCCATTCAGCAGGGTCCCCGATGACCACATCAGGTTGGCTGCCATGTCCAACCGGTGGGCTAAGGACATGCTGCAGAGGACAAAGCCTGAAGCCACACCCAGGAGAGCCTGCAGGACCACAGTGAGCCCCAAAGGGGGGAACACAGGGGCCACCAATGCCTGATGCCTCAGGCTGGCTGTGGCACGGAGGGGCAGGCTGTCAGCAGAGCACCTATGCGTCCCCAGAAGCCCCATTCTCAGAAGAAAGGAAGGGGAGGTGACAAGGCCAATAGCTGGTGTCCTAAGCACCCCAGGCCCAGGGATGCCAGGCTACAGCCTTGTTCCCACACAGCAGCATCCCGGCCTGGAGTCAAGGTGGAGGAGGAAGGGCTCCACACCTCGCTGGTGGTGGCCTGGCACACTCTCGGCGGCTGTTTGGAGGGCCCCAGCACCCTCTGCTCTGAGGTCTCAGCAGGGAGTGGATGCCCCCAAGGAGTGAGCAATTCCAGCAGCTAGCAGGGCCCAGGGGAAGCACTCCCTCCGCAAGGAACAGCGGAGAAGGTAAATGCTATACAGAAACCCCGCAAGGCTCACCACCACCCTCTCCACAGCAGACCTCTGGCAGCTCACGGAGCTCAGAAAAAGGGGCCGTGAGGGGCCTGCTGGGTGAAGCAGCCTCCACTCAGCAGGCCCAGGATGAACAGCGCAAGCCACTGAATTAGCCAGGCAACCAAACACGGAGACAACTGAATACCCAGCCCCCAGCAGCCATGTAAGTGAGGACTGCTGTGTCATGCCTGGCTCGGTGCAGGCCGTCTGCACTCCTGCCTGGGCCCCAGAGGCCTGTAACGTCCTTTGGCATCTTCTCCCCAAAGGCCAGCACTTTCTGCCTGACTTAGAGACGGGCCTTCTGCAAGTGCCTCCCTAGAAAACAGGCCATCCCTGTAGTGACTGCCGGGCAAGAACAAGGCTGCTAGGGTGCTCGCACATGCACACCAGAGTGCACGCCCTCCCCTGCACACTCAGGCCTGGCCCGGTCAAGTGCCAGCACACACACAGTGGCTCGACGCATGTCAGCCCAGGTGACCAGGGGCTCGTCCTGGTCCTGCAACCACAGGGCCCAGAAGAGAGGGAGGCCAGTACAAAGTGAGGGGCCCGGGCTGCAGAGGACATGGGAGGCGAGGTAGAGTGGGAGCGTGGCCAAAACAGAGCCAGGGTGGACTCCATGGGGCCAGAAAGCAAGGTGCCCGGCTCCTCTGAGCTGTGACAGTCACCCTGTGGTCAGGCCATGGGGCCTGCTCCCTTGCCTCCTCCCCTGAGCTGGGACCTCTGTCCCACTCTGAAGTGCCTTGAGGCCGGGCTGAACCTTGGGGTGACCAGCCCCGCCAGAAGTGCTGGCTCACCCGTCCTTTGACCTCTGTCCCAGTCCCAAATACCTGAAGACATTTTTGAAACCATGAAGACTGTTGGGCTACTGAGGCACCACCTGGGTCTTTTGGCTCACAAAATACATTCCTGAAAAGCCACGTGTAAAGTATGCTGCTCCTAACGCACAGGCTTTGCCTTAGGGACACCCTGGAGCCACGCGAGACCCTGAGGGAGCAAATACCCACAGCAGAGCTGCTCCCGCCCACGGAGGGCCACTCATGCTCCTCCTCAAACTGGGAGAAGCCCAGAAGCTTTCTCTAGGGGGCCCTTTGCTCAAAGCTTCCCGCAGCAGAGGGGAGCCCCGGGGCGGGACTGTGTCCTGACAACCTCCAGCCAAGGCCAGCAGCCCTCTGGGGAAGCCTCTGGAGAGCCCAGCTCGAGACTCCGTAGTGGCCACACTGCCATCCCACAATCCACCCTGGAGCCTTACGCCGCGATGGAGATGTTTGCAGCAGACATGGGGCTGACTTCAGCCACTTCTTTGGCCTTTTGCAGAGCAAGCTTCTGATTGGCTGCTTCTTCCATCTCCTCCTCATCCTGTTTGAAGACAGAAACACACGTAGCCTCCATTGGCTCTTCTCCCGATCCCGAGCCCTTCCTGCCCTCAGAACCTGGGGGGCCAGGTATCCGGCTCTTGCAACCGAGCACGATCCCACACCAGTCTGTGGCAGCCTTAGCAACCCCCCGCCCCATGCCTGCTGCTCCGGATGATGGTCCCACACCTGGGCTTGCACCCTGACCCCACTCTGGGCTCCAGCCCCGGGGACCCAGCGACTGCCTAGGCATCTGTTTTGCCCCACAGCACCTCAGACTCTGTCAAGTGCAAACCCATGCCCACTTTGGTTCCCACCTTCCTCCCACACTGCCAGGGCACCTGTCAACCTGGGCCATGTCAGCCTCTGCCCTCTGCCCCAGAGCCGTGAGCAGGCTCCACACTGAGCCCAGGGTCCCACCGAGCGCCACTTCGGGGGCCATCACCAGGAGTGTGTCCAGCACAGCCACCCCACAGCCTTTGAGCCTTTCCACCTGGACCCATGGAAGCGCATCTGCCCACCTGTCCCAGGTGTGACTGAATTCCCTCTGCTTCCCTGGATCCCCTGAGGACTGCAGCACCTGCCATGTGCCCATCACCACTGAGTTCCTGGAGAGGGCCTGCATGGCTCTCTGATCCCAGGCCAGCATGTGCCCATGAGTGCTCACATGTGCAGAGACCCGACCCGCCCTCTGCCCCCTCCATGGGGAGAGGAGTGGACATCTGGATTCCAGGTCACTAGGCTCTGCTCCTGGGGCCTGGAAAAATAGCTCTAGGCTGAGTTCATGGGCCCTGGGAGGGAAACTAAGGCCTCCATGTCATCCAGATAGACTGTTGAGACCACCATTAATTCCCCCAAAGACCCCAATCCCAGGCCACTCGGCTCCCCTGAGAGCTGGCATTCCCAACATGTCCCCAGATGTCCTGGAATGTGCTTTTATAGGCCCAATAATGGCAAAAACTAAGTCCCTGTTATCTCCCTGCAGACTTTCCACCATAGAGAGACCTCCAGGCCCTGGAGAGGAGGCAAAGCTGGGCCCACCACAGCCCTGCCTACCAAGGTCCCTCCCTAAGGTGTGGGCGTGTTTATGTCGTGCCCTCTGGGGTGGGGGGGTCCCTCCAAGCACTCCAAAGGGTGCTCTACAAACAAACTCAACTTGTGTTTATTTCTACTTCAAATAATAAATGATCCTACAGTGTATCTGTGGGAATACAAAGGAAGGAGTCAAGTGCCCCCTTTGGGGCTCTTAGCCAGCCCAGAAAATGCTCCACAGCCTAATAAGACAGATGCCCCAACTCTCAAAGAAAGGGAAGCACGAATGAGGGTAGTTATCCCCAAAGAGCCACGGTGCCTGGGTGTGGAGACAGGGCACCGTGCACCCTCGTCTACAGCAGCGCCTGCAGAGACAGGGAGAACTTGGGAGCTCAGGCTTCTTCACCACCAATGAGGCTACAGGCCCCCCAGTTCCCGTGGTCCCAGAAACCCTGACACCAGACAGTGCTCTTGGAGAACACAGGATGCCAGGCCAGGAGCCCAGCCAGGGGCTGGCCCCACTGACAACAGGAACAGCAGGCCAGGGGGACTCCCAAGTCCTCAGAAGCCAGCGGCCAGGCCATGGGATGGGTCTAGACCCACAGGCTCCAACCAGCCAGGCCTGGGGCAGGGGAGGAAGAAGGTGGACAAAAGCCGTGAGGCACTGCAGGGGGCTCCCCACTCCCAGGGTGCAGTGGGGCAGCCTGTGGGCCCTGATGCCTGTAAAGGTCCAACATGGCCCACAGGGGAGGCCCAAGAAAAACTCAGCTTCACCAAGGCACAGAGCTGGGAGCCTGGGGCATGGACTGCATCAGACACACACGGGGCTGCCAGGATGGGGGGGCAGAGCACACAGACACCCACACACAGATGCACACAGCATTCAGAGCAAGCACACAGGGTGTCTACAATGGGGGCCTGACCAGGAGGTAACGCCCGCTACCCTGAGAGCTGGGCTGTCACACACAAGCCCAGGCCTTGAGAGGGAAGGTGGCCAGGCAGTGGCTGTCACCTGGAGGGAAGCCACAGGGAAACAGTGTGACCACACCCCCACCACGCTCAGTGATGAGAGATGAAAGTTAAGTGGCAACCACTGGGTGCAGCCTGGAGAAGCAGCTGTCCTGTGGAGGCACAGACGAGCCAATGAGAGGACCCCACTTGCTCCTCCAGGCACCTGCCACGCTCAGCACCACCTAGGGACAAGCAGAGGGTCCCTCACCTCTCAGGGATGAGCACAGGGGCCCTCAGCCCCCAGGGAAAATCAGGGGACCCCTCACCTCCCATGGATGAGCAGGGGGGTCCCCTAGCCTCTCAGGGATGAGCAGGGGAGCCCCTCACTCCTCTTTAGGGTCTTCAGAGCTGGATGTCCCCTAAAGCCCACCACACGTGCCCCTCTTGCTGGAGGGATAGCCTCTCACTGCCCACAGCCACACTGGTGCATCTCCTGGCCCACCTCAGGCCCCTGCTCCTCAGGGGTCTCTCCAGCTGCCTCTCCTATGAGCACCTCCTGCCCCACTAGCCTCTCTGGCCATTGTCCCTGGGCCCGGCTTCTCCAGGAGCTGCCCTTGTGGTCATCTGCCTCCCTGGCCCAGCATTTCCATGCTTCCCCAGTGACATCCCCCACCCCTGAGCAGCAGCCCAACTTCTTCCTGCCCAGGACTCGAGACCCCTGGACAGTGGTCACACGGGTCTTCACCCAGGACTCTCTGACCCCACCGAGAGCGACCGGGCTTGCCCCCTCCCCACCTCCGCACCTTGGTCAGCTCCTGGGCGTTGGCTAGGTTGTCCACGGCGATGGCCAGGAAGACGTTCAGCAGGGTGTCTGGTCGGCTCCAGCTAAGGAAGGGGGCCCTTCTGACCCCACCCTCCCACATGGAAAGCAGTGGCCCCCATCCCCCCAGAATGACCACTGTTGTCCCCAGAGGCAACCCAGCCCAGCCCTGTGGCCCTCTGGCCTCCAACCAACACTCCTTCCCTCGACCTCCGGTCACTGCCTCCCCTCATGCCCACAGAACCTATCCCCTCACCCAGCTCTTCAGGCCCAGCTTTCCAGGCACAAGCTCACAGGCCGCGCTGGGTCAATTTGCTTTTCCCTCCTGGGGACACACATGGACTGCCTACCTTGGCCCCACCGTTCCCCAATTCTGCGTGAAACACCTCCCAAATAACACCTGCTCCCATAGGCTGCAACACGGGCTCCATCACCCCTGGGTCCCGTGAGAGGAGGCCGCCTGAGACAGACAGTGAACACGCAGACCCACCATGACCGGTGCCTTCAGGGCCCCAGGACCAGGGCAAGTCCCTCAGACACCTGCTGGCTTTGTCCTCTCCCTTCCTTTCCTAAAGCCCAGGGACCTTCTCCATCCAGGCATCCTCCTCCTAGAGGGTGGGAGCCATGCTGGTGGCAGACAGCACCAGGTGCCCAGCATGAGGCCCCCACCTGGAACACTGCATCCCACTGAGCCCCCAGGAGCCCCAGGACAAGGTGCGGCTAGGCCACAGGGTAGGTGGCTTGCCGGGGCCTCAAACCTCTCCAGGAGCAGCACCGCTCTCCAGACTGAGGCCCCCTCGCTATCTCATTCTCTGGCTCCACGGACATGGCCACTACTGCAGTCAGAGCCTTTGTCTGCGTCTGGGCCCCATCACCACAGACCTGGGACGCAACTTCCCCAACCCAGGCTGCAGCTGCCCTGCCAGCTGACTCTGCAAGAGGCCAAGAGCATGAGCCTTGATGGTCAGGCCCCTGTCAGGCCTCAAGGGGGCCAGCATCCCACAGACAAACCTGCGCGGGTCTCCGGCAGGGCCCACAGGGCCAGACACCAAGGCTGCACTGCCACCTCCTGACACCAACCTCGGCCATGGACACCTTCAGAGGCACCTGAAGAGCAGGACTAGGCTGTGCCCTCAAGGCCCAGCCAGGGGGACACGCAGGTGAGGCAAGAGCGACTCCAACAGGACAGGATGGGGAGCCTGACACCGACATGCCTAGCCTGACGCGCACGGTCAGAATCAGCTGTGGCGAGAGTGGCCCCTGCTCCACCTTAGAGCCCAGGTACCTCCTTCTGGACCACAGGTGTCCCCACTCCACCAACTGAGGCCAACACTGCAGCCTTCTTCCTTCTCTGACCACCCGCGGCTGCTTCCTCCTGGTTTCCTCCCACACCATCTCCCAGGCCCCACCCATCCGCTAAGCAAGCTAAACACCGTCCCCTCAGGCCCCCTGCTCTCCCTTCCTGGGTCTCGTGCTCAGCCTCCTAAGGAGGCCAGATGCCCCACCAAGGGCTGGGGCCTGAGCTGCAACGTCACTTGGACTGAGAGACGCTGCCATCCCTGCCAGGGGCTGCTGAAGGACAGACAGGTGGAGGGGAAGGAGGCACATAAAGGAAAGGGGAACAAGATCTGGAAAGCGGAAGGTGAGATGGCAGGGAGCCAGCGGGGCAGACCTGGAGGGACAGACGGGGGGGGGGGGGCGTGAGGAGAGAGGTGAGTGTTCACCTTGAGCTCAGACCTTCCGTACTGAGGTTCCCCCGCAGCACTTCCCAAAGTGGGGTCCCCAGGCCGGCAGCACCTGCCCCCGGGGGGCCCACCGGAGTGCATTCGTGGGCCAGAATCTGGGCTTCACCCACCCTCGGGGCGCGCTGACAGGTGGATGAGTTTGGGAGCCTGAGCCGCACCTCCTCAGCAGCGAAGACGGGGCCACACTCACACCTGGCCTCCCCTGCGCTCGCGAGCCCACGTCATGCACCCTGCAGCCTCCCTTTCCCTCGCGGCAGAACCACCGCCTGCTGCCGGGCTTGCCCTGACTCTGCAGACCCACCCTCCCACACAAGGTCCTGAATCCCGCCTGGCAGCCCCCACAGAAAACCTTTCTTTGTATTTCTCAGCAGGTAGTACATTCTCAGCAAGGGAAGGTTTTTGAAAAGCCCAGTGCCAAAACTTAATTATTGAATTAAAGTGAAAGAAGGCCCAGCCCACCAGCTGCCTTCAGTGTTCACAGCCCATGTCTTCCCACAGAGTCCTCCCTGAGCCCCCCACTGATACCATCCCACCCACACCCCGTGGTGGCCATGCCTCCATCAACCTGAGCCCCCACAGCCGCTGGGTCCCTGGCTCAGGCCGACTCGAGCAGTCGCCCCTGAACTTAATTCAGCCAGCTCTCCCACGAAAGTGGCTCCACGGTCACACTGCATGAGAAGGGGCCTCTTAGTCAAGGCCAGCACGGCCCCCACTCCTGAAGAAGAGGGACAGGCACTAGCCACCTGGCACCACAGCCCCACAGAAGGATACAGTTTCCAAACAGAGTGAGGACAATGAAGTAAAAGGACGAGAACATGCCTTTGCTGACTCCACCTTGTGATTCAATCCCGTGATACATCACCGCGTTCCAGTCCTCTCCGGTCAGGATCTGTGGAGGGAGAGACCCCAGGCCATGCCGGCACGGCCACGTGCACGCACACGCATGCTCAGGTCAGGATGCGGCTGTGTCCCAAGAGCCCACGGGCACATGGGCACACACCACCCAGTGTTTAGATGCTTCTGGAGGTCAAGGTGGCCGAGGGTCCTCCAGAAAAACTTCCAGAAGGACATGGCTGCTGAGCTGGGTCAAGCCTCAAAGGATGAATATGCTCGAGGTTTTCAGCCAAAAATGGAAAGGGAGCTCCAAGCAGGAGAAAAGCTATGCAGAGGCAAGGACAGAGCAGCAGCAAAGAGCTGGAGAAGTGGGGCCCGGCTGGGAGGCAGATCCTCAGCTGCCAGCACCACTGAGGTCCTGTTTGCAGCTGAGGCTCAGAGAGGGGCCACAAGCTTCTCCAGGCCCCGATAACAGCCACAGGTTCCTGTTACCCCTGGCCAATGGGGCCAGGCTATGAGGGTGGCTAAATGCAATCCTTGTGCCATCAGGAAACACATCTCTCTTTTCTACTTGTAATTTTGGAAACGTACAAGAGGCTAAAATAACATTCAAGTGTCCACCACTCAAAATGAAAATTGCCAACATTCTGTCATACTTGCATCAGGTCCCACTACTCAGATCACCCCAACAGGCAGCCACAATCATGAACATGGTGAGAATCTGCATCTTTACAGTTCTATGCCCCACAGCATGTACATCTATAGACGAAATACACCACACGCATGGGAAGACATCAGACTACGCACTTCGGCTCCAGAGCTGGAATTGCTGGAAGTCGGTCATGCACATCTGTGGCTTTGCTAGAAGTTTCCAAAGCGCATTCCCACCAGCAGCATAGGCTGCTGTCCTCACACCACCCTTGGCACTGCCTCGCCACTGCCGACACCCCCGTGGCAGGGTGACAGGCCGGCCAGGGAGACGGATGTCTTCCTGAGCGACCAGTGGCCATCAGGAGCTCCCCTTATATGGCAGCTTTTTCAACTCTTTGGCTCACATTTCTGATGGCTCATCTTTTTCATACTAACTTGTGAGAGACTTCCTTACATCTTCTGTATGCACTAACTCTCCCTCAGCAATATCTACCAGAAATACCTTCTAGTCGCCATTGTTTTTAACTTACGTTTGTATGACAACAAAGTTTCGTGTAGTCAAAAGTGTCACTTTCCTTTATGGATTCTGCTTTTTGCACTTGACTTAAGAAAGTCTTCTCCACCCCAAGGTCATAAAGATATTTTCCTATATTTTCTTCAAATCATTTTAAGGCTTGCTTTTTCACATTAGGTTTCTAATCTACCTGGAGTCTGTGGTTCCTGCTCCGTGTGTGCTTTATTGAAGTATGATTCACATACCACATAATTCAGTCATTTAAAGAGTGCAATTCAACGGTTTTTAGACATGTGCAACTATTACTACACTCAATTTGAGAATATTTTCATCCCCTCAAAAAAGAAAACCGTACCTATTAGCTATCAGCCACCTGGCTGTGGGTTGCTTTTCTTTTTAAGACAATTCTTAGCATAACATTTTTCTAAATCATAGTATCAATGTTTTATCTTTGTACAGCTATTGACGTGTGTATGTTTCTCTTCTGACCATAGAGCCTAGGGCAATTACCTTGACAAATTCTTGCATTACTGGGATAAACACAGTTCAGCCATGAGGTCCAGTTTTAAACACAGTTGGATGTGGTTTTTTGATATTTTATTTCAGAGTGTCTGCGTCTCCCTCCACCGACCCGCATGTGGAGGGCCTGCTGTGTGTGCCAGGCAATACTCAGGAGCTCAGGCTGGCCAGGGGACAAAGCGGAGGCAGCACCTCATGGAGCTCATCCTCTGAGTTGTGGGCACTTTCCCGACACTGTCCATGCCTGGCTGTGGTGCCAAGGCAGCATTAGTCTCAGAAAATGATTTCTTCTCCTCTTTGAAGTGGTCTGAGTAAGCTATTACCTGCTCCTCGAAGGTGTGACAAAACTCGCCTTACGACCCACTGGCCCAGGGCAGGAGGCAGAAAGACAGCAAGAGAGCTTTGACTTTGGATTCCCTCCTCTAATGGTTATAAAATCATCCAAGTTTTTTACTGCTTCTTGCACTAATTTGATATTTTCCTATAAAAGTTCATGTTTCACCTAAGTTTCCAAACCTATTGGCATAAAGTTGCCATAATATTCTTTGGGAATTTAAGGAGTTTCTCCCTCCCTATGGGTATGTGTCCCTTTCGGGCTATACTTTTTATCTGTGCTTTTTTCTCGATGGGTCTGCTATAAAGTTCTCTACTGTGCTGGTCTTCTTGAGAAGTAGGTTTTTAGGATTTTGTTATCTTGGTGCTTTTGTTTTCTATCTCAGTGTTTGTTCTTATGTCATTTTCTCCTGGTTTCAGTATTTCTTCAGTTCACTCCATTATTCTTTCATCTATACTTTTAAGATGAGTACTTAACTCAGTTACTTTAGTCTTCATTTATTTTGATAACTGCGTTTAAGGTGATGTTTTCCTCTAAGTACTGCCTCAGCCTCGTCCCAGGGTTGTGATGTTACTGCTCAGTTCTACTACTTTGTAACGCACATCATAACATCTTCTCTAACTCAATCCTTCAGCTTTCAAAGATTTTAAATGACTATCTACTAGTGGTTTCTATTTATTTAAATAAACAAATATCTCATCTGCGAATAATAACTTTCCTTCGTCACAATGTGCCTCGGCCTGGAATTATCTTTGGTCGTTCTCAGCTGTCCAAGTAGAGTACACACTCTCCCAGACGGCCTGGGCGTGGCACCACCCGGCCGTCTGCAGCTCCCACATCGCCTTCCTCTCTTGGATCATCAGGTACACAGCTTCCCCTTTACTTTTTATTTAAGAAGGAATGTGTCTTGTTTCTAGGATTTCTACTTAGCTCACATTAACTATTCTCAGCTCTCACTGCCTTTGTCCCACAGTTCTGTGTTACGTGTCACTCCTTCAGCTGTTTGTGACCCTGAGCATTATCAACTTAAAGTCACCAGTGTTTGCTCCGCTGTTCCCATTTCTTCAGGAGGGAGATCACCCCCTGGCTGCATGTCGTGGGCCCCACTCTGTGGCAGCTTCTGCCCTTAAATCAGAGCCTGTGACTGTCTGCAGGTCCACTGTGAGTTTCCGCCCTGGTCACATGTCCTCCCTGGCACCTCTCCAACCCCATCCAGAGCCGGGGCCCCCACCCCGAGTAGCACCTGTAGGAGTTGTGGTCAGGCCTGGCCACCAGCCTGTCCTTCTGATCGCAGCTCCCTGCAGCCATGATCAGCTCTCAGCTCCGGCTCGCAGCCATGCACCTTCCCCAGCGCGGGCCAGCCAAGCGGTGCAGACACCAGCACACACCCTCTCAGTAGTGCATCTCTCAGCACTGCTCGTCTCAAGCCCACAGACCCTGCTCTCTGCTTGGCTGGGTCCTTTTAATTTTCTCATCTTATTGCTGTGTTCAGAGCAGAGGGGGTCTAAATCAGATCAGAACCACCTTTTCCTCCTAACTTTTGGCTTCTTCCTCTCTGGCTTCTCACACCACCACCACCGACCATGTTCAGCCCCTTTCTCACAACAGACACAACGAGGCCGAGTTCTGACTGTCAATCACACCACCCCTCCTTTGGAAATCCGGGAACAGCCTCTCGTCCTGGCCCTTGAGACCCATCAAGGCAGCCCCACCAGCCCCAGGACCAGCACCACAAACCCCTTCTAGCGTCTCTGTCTGCAATTCACTGCTGAGCCCCCTTGCCTGACATCCAAGATCCCAGTGGGCTGACCACAGGGCTAAAGCTCCTTTCTGTGACCAGGCTCATCACGCTGCTCAGGACAGGTTGTGGCCACCTCTGCCCAAGCCCTGGGCTGGAGGCTGCTCAGCCTGGTCCTGAGGCACAGACACCTTCACCCAGTGTCGAAAGCCTTGGGGAGGCATAGGCTCGGAAGTCACCGTGAGTGGGCCCAGGGCCCCCACGTCAGGCAGAGAGGGTGGCAAGCATGCCGGCACTTAGGAATGAGAGCAGGGGAGAAGCCGCAGAGTGACCCAAAGGTCAGGTCAGGAGAGGGCGGGGTGAGCAGAGTATAAGGCCCTCACAGGCAGGGGCCGAGGCCCCTGAGAAGACGCCCTGCTGGGCTGTCACGGAGGGCTGAGGGGTGCCAGGGCTCCAAGCCAGGGGACAGGAAGGCCTGTGAGCGCAACACCTCTGGAACTGGGGACTCTGCTGGCAACCGTCTGCTCTGGCTGGGAAGAGGCCTGCTGGACAACTCCTTTCCTCACACACATGGGTCCCATCTGTGTCCAGGGGTCAGGTCGGCAGCCCCGGAGGCCAGGGGGCCAAGCAGAGCTCCATCCTGAGCACACGCGGCCCACTGGGCTGCAGTGAGTGGCAAGCAGAACCGCGGCTGCCCTCCTGCTAGTTCTCACGCATGGTGTCCAAGGAGGATCATGGACAGACATGTGTGGCGTTATCACACAGGCAAGGCCAGTTATGAGGGCCCCTAGGGAACCACAGCCCCCCATACACCCTCAAGTGGACCCTCCAAGAGGGCAGAGGTCACCTGCACCACAAGGTGCCTCAGAGATCACGCTTCCCAAGGGCAAGCTTTCCAGACACAAAAGGGAGCTGAGCACCAGAGGGAGGAGTCTGGGGGGTGCTCTGTCGCTTGGCTTTACTCTAAAGCGTAAGAGAGCCACGTTCCAGTCCTAGGGGCCAAGGGGTGAACGGGCAGCTTGAAGCTCAGGGGCTGCCAAACAGCCGGGCTCCCCAGAGGCTGTGCTTGTTCCGCAGGAAGGCATTTGGCTTCCCTCCTGACCAGCTCCCACACTTGGGGGCAGGGTCCCAGAGGACTGGAGTCCCGCGCACTGGGGACCTGCCTATTCTTGTTCTCCTGGTTTTGCGGCAAGTTCGGTCTGAAACACTGGCTGTCTTGTCTGGGCTGTGCTGAGACCGGAGGCGGGGGTGTGCCAGGAGCAGGGCCTACCTGGAAGACAGTGAGGATGGCAGCGGGGAAGGTGTCGAAGTTGGTTGTCGGGGTCTCATCTTGAAAGTTGAACCTGTGGGAAACAAGCAGCCTTGGGAAGACGCAGCCCATGAGGCACCTGGACGACCTGGCGTCGGCACCAGCGCTGGTCCCAGGTGGTAAGTGGGCTGTATGCTTGTTGTCCCAGCCCTTCGAGGACCTTCACGGGAGGCAGGTAGAAGAGCTGAGGCTGCTCTGCTGCCCAGGGGTCCTGCCCGCCTGTCCTGCCCGCTCCAGGGACCACTTACTGTCCCCCAAACAGCTGCATGCCCAGCAGGGCGAAGACCACAATGAACAGGAAGAGCAGGAAGAGGAGGCTGATGATCGACTTCATGGAGTTGAGCAGAGACACCACCAGGTTCCGCAAAGAGTTCCAGTACCTGTTGGGGCAGGCGGAGTGGGTCTGGGTCCCGGACACTGCCCTCTCTCTTGCCTGGGCTCTCTGCACTCGCACCTGGGACTTCCTGGGCCTTCTAAAGCCTAAGGACCCCACCCCAAGATGGGAAGCTGGGGCCTTCCTCCAGAGCTCTGGAACCCCCATCCCCCTGCCTCTGGGGGACCCACAGGGACAACAGAGACGAGGCCAGGGCTGGACTCACCCCATCTCCAAACCTGCTCCCTGCCACTCTGCTTAGCAGAGCGATGCCCCACCCCTCAGGTGGCCATGTGTCCCAGCTTCATCCTTGGCCTCTTCCTGGCCTTCATCCTCCACACCAAACAGGTGTGGGAAGTGGGGCCCATGACTGGAGGAAGGTGCCTGGGACACGGATCCACGCCCGCAGTGAGCAGGTCCTCTACACAAAGAGCCTCAGCCGAGCTGAGCGTGTGCCGGGGCGTGACGCTGGGACGGCCCTCCTGACCCCAAGGCCCAGGGACACTGGGGCGTGTGTGGGTGTGCACTACCGCTGGTCCAACCCACCTGTCCCACGCTCCGAGAGGTCAGAGACTGTCCCTCTACCCCCCTGGGCCATATGGCACCCAGGCCCCCTGAGGTCCGATGACTCAGCTCCACTGGCAGCCGCCTGAGTGCTTGGTTCCCTCCCACCCCCGTCTCTGAGGGGTGTTGCCCAGCAGAGCCTGGAGAACATGGCTTTCCCTCCAGCCCGCAGGAGACACGCCACGGGCCTCTATGGCTTTGCACGTGCTGTTCCCACCCTGGAATGGGGGAAGGGGTCAGTCTCCCTACGCTCCCCCTGCCACTGGGCCTTACTGGCCCTAACACCTCCCTAGTGCCGGCAGCACGGAGGCCCACTACCCTCCAAGGACTCTCCCACAGGTGTGTGAGGATTAAGGGGCGATGGGCTGGAAGACTGGAAAAGCCTTCCCCTGGGACGAGCAGGGGTCCAGGTCAGGGACACCTGCCTTCCAGAAGAAAACAGCCCCCTACGACACCATGTCCCCGGGCAAGGGGAAGGCAGCCCTAGCCACTTCCTAGAGCCAGCACCTGGCAAGAAATAACAGAGGCCCAAGGGCACACAGTACAGAATGCCCAGCAATGTCCGTGGACCAAGCTGGACTGAACGCCTGCCCGACTCTTCTGAGGTTACGCCGCCAGAACCTCAACTGGCCTCAGACTCCCATTTAAAAGGAACTGGAAAAGACCAACAGAACTTCCATCTTCCCTGGGGAGACCCGTAGGTTCTGGTGGCCACTGAAGACACCTAGAGCCCAGGGCCTGCAGCTGTGTGACCCAGGCTGCCAGGGATGCTACGTGGACACTACACTGGTGCATGCAGGCCGACACGCCCGGGCTCCCAGCAGCCTCAGAAACTCAGGACAGGTGAGGCCACGGCAGCTTGGGTCCCACTGGGGCACCAGCCCGACCTAAGACCACAAAGCACAGAGCAGCCCTGGCCACTTATGAGACAGCAGCACGTGTAGCAGCTCCCCTCTCCCTATCACCACAACGCCAGCAGGGAGGGGAGGCTCAGCCTGCAACTCCCCCCTCCACCACCGCTCTCCACATCACGCCCTCACTACCGCCCCCCACTCACCCCCTCACTACCGCCCCCCCGCCTCTTGTGGGCAGGGCAGGATCAGGGCAGGATGACTAAACGGCTCCTCTCATCTGGGAATTTGTGTTTCTCTGCTAACTGCAGCAGGTCACCCGTTGAAGGTGAGAAGATGGGTGCTGGTTTGGAGAGGGGGTGGTATGACTCCCCGGGGGCAAGCTAGCCATCTAGCCAGAAATCCTGCTGGCAGCACGGGCCCTGGGTATGACCCCGGGATGACATGGCCCCCAACAGGGTCATGGTGAGGTCATGGTGCAGGCTGTTCATACCGGTCCTCTGTGTCTGGCCCACTCTGAAGCTCTGGAGAGAGCCCAGGCAGCTGAGTGCAAAGCCACAGCATGAATTCTGAGGAGCATGCGTGCTGTGCCCGCCAATTCACATGTTGCCTGCACCCCGACCGCCCCCACAGGAACCAGGGACAACATACTTTGTGACCTTGAAGATCCTCAGCAACCGGAGTGCCCGCAGCACGCTGATCCCAAAGGACGTTCCCGGCTTGATGGCAGCCCAGACCACTTCAAAGATGCTTCCCACGATGACCTGCAATGGAGGCAGGGCCAGGTCTGCACACACTCTCTTACATGTGCACGTCTGTGGCACGCTTCCCTCCCCAAGCATCCACTTCCCTGTCTGCAGCAAGGCCAAACAAGGCAATACCAGGTACACACCCCACATGGACTCCCGGCAGTGGTCGGGGAGCTGCAGCCCCACGAGTGCCAGGGCCTGGCCCCCTACCCCACCCCGGACATCCCAGAAGGGCACAGATGGCGAGCGAGGTTAGGCCTGTCTTCCTGACAGATTCTAAGGCCACCTTGTGTAATGCCTGCCCTGGGCCTTAGCACAGCCAGGCAACCCCAGGGTCTTCCTAAACACCTCGGGGCCGGACAAACCACTGGGGCAGCCTTGAGCACTAGGCAGCACTCGCAGAGTAGCACAACCCACTTCCTGGCAGTGCTCCCCTGGTCCTGCCACTGCTCGGACATTCACACCCACGAACTGCCCCAGTCTTGCCTTCTCCTGATGACCAGGAGCCCGCACCTGACACCAAGAACAGACTGGGGCTAGCCTGCCCTTCTGTTTCACCAGCGGGGTTATCCCAGGCACTGCCCATGTTGGTGGCTCCCAGCTGTTCCTCAGACGGGCTCTGTGAAGGTCATTACCTGCTGTGAAGGACTCAAAGGACAGAGCAGCAGGGCTGGTGCCCAGCAGACCCTCACCACCTTTCCTCAGGGTAGGACATCCAGTGGGCCCAGACCCAACCCCTCCTGGGCCACCACACCTCATGGGGCCCCAGCGCACAGCACGGGTGCCGCTAAGTCCCATTTCCTCTAACTCACCTTCTGCAGTTGGTGTAGAGAACTCAAATATCAAGCATTAATCTCTTAAATTCTGTTTTACTGTGCTTGGCTTACACATTAGCCAGGGTTTCCATTTTTTCCATCCATTCTGGATCAACTTCAGTCTACTCAGTTTAACATCAATGTTCTCATGAGTCACTGAGAAAATAGTGACTGTGCCAGAGGCCTTGTGATGCATCTGGACGTGTCGTCCCCCCTCCCCCAGCTACCAGTGGTCATTCTGCTCTGGTGGTGGTGCCAGGGACGAGGAACCCTACATGCAGACATGTGTACCCTGTGCCTTGAACACAAGTACACCATTCCAAAGGTGTCAACATCCCACCCACAACCTGATACACCGGGAGCACCTGCGCCACCCCAGCAATACCACCAGTGGGACAGGCGCGCCAAGTCTGTTCTTGGTGACCCTGAAGCTCTCAGCACCCACAGCATCCAGATGTTTGCCTGGGCCTGGACACTGGAGTTTCTAAACTTACTCTCTTCTTAAGGTCAGTCTCCCAACACCTCTCCTATTTCCATTAATGCCCAAAGTTTATTCCAAGGTGGTTCATGATGTGGCCTCTAAGATGGTTCCCACCGCATGGTGTCCACCCCTTTGCAAGCTCCTGACCCTGGAGGATAGCTGTACCTACAAACTCACTTCTCCCTAACAGGATTCAACAAAGGTGACGGATGTCACCTCTGAGATCACGTATCTCTGAAACCCCCACCCCTCTGGGGGCCCCTCTGGCCACATGGATGCTGCCTTTCTATATAACTTAGCAGGCAAAGGATGGGAAGGGTGGGCTCCCACGCCTCAGAGCAGCCACCGGCCCTCCTTTCCCCGAGACTGGGCAGCCTGGCGTGGCGTGACACCACTACCCTGGGGCCAGGACTCCCTGCTAGTGAGCTGGGCAGCTGTGGGCCATCACCTAACGTCTCCAGTTAGTTGTCTGTGACAAGTCATGTGAGGACTCAGCGGTCACAGGCACTGAGCTCCACCTGTGGTGCCAACACACGGAAAGTTAAACTGAGTCCTTACCTCCCTCGGTCAGGGCCCCGCCGCCTACTGGGAACTCCAGGGATGTGAGTCGTGCCTGAGGTTGTGAGCTTGCACGTCTCACTCAGGGCCCACTTGGGTCAGAACTCAGCCCCTGGGTAGGGCTCAAAGCACCATGCCCCCAGGTCCACAGACAGCTCTCCCTCGGAGGGCTGGTGCCCACACTGCACGGCACCAGAGCTGCAGGGCGGTGGGAGACCACAAGCACAGCCTCCTTGAGCTCTGCCTGGGGAGAGACTGAGCCCCCCACGGGCAGCAATACACCTGGGCTGTTGCACTGCAGGGAGGGGCCCACAGTGCCTTGAGCTGATCTTGAGATTCTACAGACAGGATCAGGGGAGGAAGGGAGGAATGCCTACAGGCTGGGAGCAGCCTGAGGCCAGCACCCCTGACCAGGACGGGGCCTGTCTGCTATGATGCCCTGTCCATACACAGGCAGCCTTTCTGAGCCACATAGGACCCAGCGCCCTCCATTGCCTGGGTCCTGCTCCTCAGACCCCAGCTTACACTGGGAGGGGGCTGAGTGCAACTCGAGAGTCAGGACCCCGTGGACCTTGAGCTAGCATCCCTGGGGGAGTGTCTCACTCACCCCGAAGTCAAAGCAGTTGAAGGAGGACCGGAAGTAGCTTCTGGGCCCCAAGCCATACATCTTCAGGGACATCTCTGTGAGGAAGAGACCCAGGAAAACGAACTCTGCAAAGTCTAGGAGAAGCCGGAGAAGAGGGGGGTTAGCTCGCCGCTCCTCCCCGCCAGGCCCAGACGGCAGCGCCACAGACCTCGGGGCCTTTGCAGGGCTGAGCCCTCCAGGCCTGGGCTCGACCCCTGAGCTCAGAGTCTCTGCCTGGGATCGGGAGGGGAGAGAGATGCTGGTCAGCGTGGACAGTAGGGCGTGCCCTGGGCCTGCAGGATGGGGAAACAGGCTCAGCAGGAGGGCTGCTCCCGGGACTGGGCTCAGGAGGGGTTCTGGGGCCACACGAACCCCAGAGGAGGCCCCCTGGAGACACTGGATGACCTTGACCCATACTTTTGCCTTCAGTGTTGCCCCCTCCCCACACTCTGATCACTGTGGAGACACCAGCCTCCATCACACTGTTCCCACGAGGACATCCCTGGCACCCTCCCCAGGGCCCCACAGCTCCTCAACGTGTCGGAGGCTCACCCCACTAAACCAAGAGCATATCTACCCTCCAAGTAACCCCAGGCCCCGCCAGCACAGGATTCCCAGGAGGCACCGACGCTCTGTCTGTGGGTCACACGGAGGCTCCTGTGGGCACCTTTGCCTTCCTGCACGCCGGGCTCTGGTGGCGGCCACGGGGCCTGCCTTGGCCCAGAAGTCCTGCCACTGGCCATGCTGACCTCCAAGGGCCTCAGGGCCAGAGGGAGGCCACCCTGGAGCTGCGTGCTGTTCTTGGGATGTCAGGCACACAGGCTCCGCCCTAACCCAGCCCAAGAGAAGGCGGGGTCAGAGCAAGGAAGGAGAGTTAGTGGAGAAGCTAGACGGGCCACAGACAGCAGGAGTCACCACCAGCTCAGCCTCTGGCCAACCAGGAGTCCCAGACGGCACAAGGCTATTGTCGGCCAACCAGGAGTCCCAGGCGGCACAAGGCTGTGGTCCCTGACGCTCCTCCAGATGCTGACCTGGAGTCAGCTCGTCATCTTGTACAGTAGGTGAAAGCACGGTGGCCTCTGACCCAGAATGGCAAGGGCCAGGGATGCAGGCAGGTCAGGGCACAGCCCTCACGGAGGGCCTATGAGCGTAGGGGAGCCGCAGGCAGGCTCCAGCCCAGCCTTCCCAGGGCCACGCCTGACTGGTCTCAAGCACCTCCCAATAAAACAGACTAGGGGAGCCACTCGTCTCCTGTCACCCCTGTGCACGCTGCACGTGCTGTCCTCCACATGCTGCTCCGCAAGGCCCCAGGCTGTTGGGGGGTAGAGCTACCCGAGTCCAGACCTTCCAGGAGCAGAGACACCAGCCCCAGTGACCACTGGGCACCACGCTCGGAGACACACGAGGGTCTGTACAGCCCAGGAAGGCCTCTGGGTGGCGGCTGTCCTTCGATGGCCTGAGTACATGGAAACCTGAACAGCAAGCCTGACCTCAAACCAGCCACATCCAGCAGGGCGCCCAAGCCGGGTGTGGGTGAGTGATGACCAGGCGCAGCGGCCTCCCTGGAGGCGCTGGAGGCCAAAAGCGGCGGTGTGATGCCTGCCAACCCAGCCAGGCCTGCTGCAGGCCACTGCACAGACCGGCCGGCCGCGGGGCACGGGACTGCGCCTGCCCCCAGCCCTGCCCAGGAGGCAGCAGCAGCCTGGGAAGACCCACGGCTCCCAGCCAAGCCCACAGCCCCTCCACAGAGGTCTTAGGGGTGCCCGTCTTGCATCTGGGGCACCCCGCAAATGGAGTTCAGGTCCTGGGGGAGAGGAGAGGTGGGACTTGCAGCTGCACAGCAGAACCAGGAGGTGATGCTGTCCACACACCCCTGCTTCCAGTGACCAAAGTGAGAGGCTTTGAGGAACAGGTGCAGCAGAGCTCGGTGAGGCCCTTTCAGAGGAAGGCGTGCCTGACGAGGGCATCCCCCAGGTCTGCACCCCGGCATTCATTCCTTCAGCTGCATCCGCTGCCTCCCTTCCGAGGCCAGCAAAGGGTGTTTATTCATTCTTTCTGGAAGCACTGATTCAGCTAGCACTGCTGGTGCCATTGTGAGAAGGCATGGGAGAAGGAGTGGCCTTTCCTCCAGAAGTTCACAGGTGAAGGCGAAGCAGAGGATGTAAGTGGCCTCTGTGCCATGGGAACAGAAGGACAGACAAGAGGTCCGTCTTGTGAGGTCAGCGGCTCATGGGGGATAAGGCCAACAGCCAGCTGTGCATGGAGTACACAGTCACTCCCACCCTCCCTCGAGAGCCACACAGGGTCTTGGAGGCCCTGGTAGTGCAATGGGGGCAGGTCCTTGATGGCCAGCCAGCCTCAGCCCAGCACCCCACGGGGGGCTCCAAGGAAGCTGGTCCTGGCAAAGACACCTCTAACCTCTGCCTCCTGCATGGCTGGCCCTCCTTCACCAGATCAGCTGCCCTCAGCTGCAGCCCAGCTGTCCAGGACAGAGCCCCAGGCACCGAGCAGAGGTGTCCAGACCTGGCACCTCACCCTCCCTCCAGCCTTTTCCCTGGGTAATGCCAGCGAACTCAGGAATTCCCAGGAAACCAGAGAAAAGACACAGCAAGGTCGCTGGCCAGACACACCTGTGGGCTGGCCCAACGCCTGGGCACTCCCAGGCCTGTGCTCCTGCTGAAGCAACCAGGCCATACAGACTTAGGTGGCATGTCCCCAAGAGGAAAACAGTAACCACGAGATGGACTGGACACCCAGCTTCTTTTGAGGAAGGAACAGCCTGGCCAGAAAACCTCAGGGAGCAGCTGCTCTGCGGGCTGGGTCTGGAGGAAGCCTGTCCCCTGGTCCCCGCCAGCCCCTGGGGTGCGGAAACTTACACCTGGGGAATTGCGGGAGATATGGACAGTCCCAAGCGAAGTCCTGAGACACAAAGCCTAGGCTCCAGGACACACAAATTAGGGGCCAGAGTGGGCGGTTCAAGCCCCGACTGCCCTCCACCTGCACTCTCTATGGGGAGCAGAGCCAGGCCACCTGCTAGAGGCCGCTTGAACTTCAGTTGCTCCTTTGGCCTCTCCCATCATGCAAAGTAGATTTCAACGCATTTGGGAAATAAGTCTAGAGTCCCACCTCCACCCACATTTCCAAGTGGTGTGTGGAGCTGTCAGCCTCTACAGCTCCCATGAGCCCTCCAGGAGCTGTCCAGCCTCAGCGTCCGACGGGGCCTGGTGGGCCCGGGGCAGGGAGGACTGGGGCCAGGAAGGGTCTTCTCTGGAGGAGGCCCCATCCCTCCAGCTGGCTTCAAGCACACAGGGCCTCCACGGGGAGAGCAAGGCCGTGGGGAGCCCAGATCAGCCCCATGCCCCAGGCAGGGCAAGTGCGGCTGAACCCAGGGGACCGAGCACAGGCCATAAATCATCCTTAGGGTTTTCAATAGCCAGACACAGACCAAGGGCATGCAGAGCCCTAGGGCATGAAGGGCCTGTCCAGGTAGGTCAGCCTTAGTCCCCTGAGGGACAAGGAGCCCAGCCAGGCCGGCAACCTGGAACTGTGGCCAGGGCCCAGACTCAGCCTGTGGCTTGTCCTGAGGCTCACGGGCATAGGACTGCCAGCTGTCCAGTCATGAACCCAACCAGACACGACCAGTCAGAAAGAAAAAAGGAAAAGAGTCCAAGAGGGTTCAGGGGAGCCCAGGGGAGCCCAGGAGGGCCCAAGAAGCCAGGACTCCTCCTCAGGAGTCCAGGGCAGGAGCTGGACCTGGAGCTGCAAGGAGTGAGGCCCAGTCCACAGGCCTGAAGCCCTTTCAAGGTGGGACACGGGTCCATCAGGCCTGACTTGTGCCTCTTCATCCCCAGAACTTCCTCCCCAGGCTCACATCACATGGGTGAAGGTCCACCCAGGCAGGCTGGGCTTCCTGGGAGCCAGGTGCACAGGGCCTGGGGTCTGACTGGGCCTGTGGGGCACTGTGGCCAGCACAGGGGCCCTGCCCGGGGCACCCCAAGGCAAAAGGCTGAGGATCAAGGTTTCCAGCCTGCAGCCAGAAGGGGCTGGGAGGGGGTGGGGGAGGCCCGGGCGTGGCTACGTACACAGTGCGGTGGTGAGCCGCCGCGGCTGGTTGTGGTGCACCATGGCCACGCACAGCGTGTTCAGGGCCACCACACACAGCACTGCCCAGTAGAAGCTCTGTGCCTTCACCGCCCGACGGATGAAGAACCGGAGCATCTTCTCCTTCCTGCGGAAGTAGGACGAGCTCTCCGTCTTCCCGCTCTTGAGGCTGGCACGGGTGAAGGGGGACCCTGGGGGGACAGGGGCTCACTGAGGACATGCAGGGACCAGTGGGCCCCAGGACATCCTCTCCCTCCACTGACACGTGTTCTGTAGACATACCCCCAAGGACATGTCCCAGACAGGCATTGCCCCCATAAATACACCTCCAAAGACACTTGGCCCCAGTTCTGATGATGGGCACATGTGCAGGACCACTACTGGCCTGTGCTAATCACCCTGCACCCCCTCGGTGGGCCCTGGCCCCGGCCCCATTTCACAAGTGAGGGGACCAGGAGCCTTGGTGGGTCTCCGTGGTCACTGGGCTCTGGAGGGAGGCCTGGCTGGGACCTGGCGCACAGCTGCCTTCCAGGAGTGCGGCCCTCATGTACCAGCCCATTCCAACCCCTCCATGTGGCCTGGGAGTCCCACTACACCTGGCCCTCCCTCCCTCCCTCTGACTCGGGGACAGCAAACAACGGCTACCTGCTCTCTGAGCTGGAACACAGCCAGGTCCTCGCCTGACCTGCTGCCTGCCCCGCAATGTGGAGAGTACGGCCCTCAAAGCCCCAGCACAGTCCCAGGGGCCTGTGCTGATGATGCAGGTCCTCCCCACTCACCCCTCAAGCCCCGGCCTCCTCCAGCCCGTGCACACGCCGCCTCACTCCGCCTTGACTTCAGTGTGAAGTGCATCCCCCGGCCAGCCCCTCTCCTCGCTGGCTCCTTCTCAGCTTCACATCTGGGCTTCAATGTCACCTCCTCCCCACCAAAGCACCCTTCTCTGGGCCCTCTGTCCACAACAGGTCCCTCAGTACCCCCTCCCCCAGTAATCAGGACTTCATGCCACCTGCAACCATATTGACTTGTTGACTGTTCTATGCCCGACTCCCAGACCAGCTCTGTGAAGACAGGCCACATGTCCTTCCTCCACTGAACCCCTCACGCCACCTGATGAGTGAGAAGTCTTCCTGGGTGCTTGGGGCTCTTGCTGTGTCTGCAGCACGTCTGTGCTTGTAGCCCAGCCTCTCCTGTCGAGCACAGGGGCCTGGGCATGCGTGTGCCTCTCACCACTCAAGTCCAGTCAGCTCTGAGCATCTGGGCTCGTACATCAGGTCCCTGGGTTAGGGTGTGGCATATGTGTGTTATGTATTTGCGCTTGTGTGTGTACACGCCCAGACTCTCAGTGGTACGCTAAGTGCTATCGGGCTGGTGCTTTCTTGGACTCACTGGAATGAAGACAGGCCCTGAGGCCTCTGGAGAGGCTCATCTACAGGCTGAGCAGCTGGGTCAGGCAGGGAGATGCTTCGCACACAGCCCCAGTCACGTAATGAGGGGTCCAGAGGACAGCAGCCGTCAGCCAGCCCTCCAAGGGACCATGTGGCCCTTACGGCAAGATCCTGGCACTCTGGCTGCCGCATGTGAGCCACACCCTGGAGACACCGCCCCACAGCTGTTCAGCCAGGACAGGTCTTCCCGACCCATTTCCAGGCTCCAGCCACGGCCACCTAGTCAGAACCGGCTCATTCAATGAAGCCTCTCTGCTGGCCGTGCTGAGGCCACAGCCAGACACACCTGCTCCCTCCTCAGAGAGGGCCGTGGAGCGACGGTACAGACAGGAGAGGCCCACACCTAGGTGGAGCCATGCACAGACCCGTCCAGTGAGCCCTTGTGCTCAGAACTACCACTGCTTCTCACCTAGAAACAGACCCCCACACACTGCACACACCCACCCCGGCCACACTCACTCTGAGAAAGTCTCCCACTCTCAGACACACACTCACAGATCTACACAGCTATGAACACATGCAGGTACCTCTGGGAGGGAGGGTAATGAGAACATGTGACTCACGCAAGCCGCTCTGTGCACACGTATGGCCAGCGAGACGAACAGCAAATTCCCCAGGGGAGATACCATGGCCACCCCCGCCTGGATCACTGGACTATGCCCAGCAAGCCAGCTCTCCATGACAAAGGCTTGGGGATGCTGCCCCGTGTGCCCCCTGGCCCTCCCCCTGCTCCCCTGTGCCCACAGGCAGACAGCCACATACCCTCCCTCAGCCCGCAGCGCCTCGCTCTAACACGCACCCCTGGGGATGATGGGGTGGGCACCCAAGAGAGGCCTCCCCTCAGGCCCTGGAGGAGAGCTGGGTGTTTCCTTTTGACCAGGGCAGCACAAAGGACAGAGACCCTGGGCTCGACCTGGTCAGAGAACACACACAGCCCAGCCAGCATTCCGCCGGGCATTCCGGCCTCGGGACACTCTGGGCCTGGGCCTCTGGAGAGAGGATACTGGTGCCTGCAGACAGCTTCCCAGCAAGGAGCTCCCTGTGCTCGCATGGCCTCTGGACAGTGACTCAACCCAGCGCTGGCCAAAGCTGGGGAGTCCACAGTAAATGCGAAACGCATCCCATCCAGAATTGTATCTTTGGTGGGACCATGGGAGGGGCGCTAGTTCTTCTCAGCTTTCTGCATTTTCCAGGCTTAACTTAATCAGCATATTCTCTATAATAAAAAGGCTTATGCCAAGAAAAACATAAGATGTCTTCAAGTTAGGGGGAAGTCAATTAAATTAACCTGTGAAGGATAACAGAATTTAGTAATACTGGGAAGAAGTAATTCTGCTTAATACGCGCTCCTGTAACAAGCCTGCTCACATTGCGCTGAGCCCTGAGCAGCCCAGACAGCACGGGAGGACAACGCT
Organism: Smutsia gigantea; assembly: GCA_032199065.1. Taxonomy (NCBI): domain Eukaryota; kingdom Metazoa; phylum Chordata; class Mammalia; order Pholidota; family Manidae; genus Smutsia; species Smutsia gigantea. The sequence goes on along the minus strand of JAVSCE010022511.1, from coordinate 37,579 downwards.
GTCCCAGCCCTCAGCGACCCCACCGGGGGCTGGTGGCGGGGGAGCAGACAAGGAGCGTGTGCTCCCTTCCACCTTAGCTGCTGCACCCACCAGCGTCAGGTCCCAGAGGGAAGCTGTGTTAAACAGCAAGTCCCTGCCCTGGCATGCGACCTTGCCCATCACATGGTAAGCTCTCACTTGAAAATAGGTAATGAGCAACCTCACAGGACAACGTAGGCAAAGTGAGGCAATGCAGTGCCTGGTGCATCAGGGCTCAACCAGCCACTTAAACAAATGACAGAGGACAGAGGGACTTCGTGGGAGATGTGCAAGCCCCATGCCTGGGGCACAGCCATCCTTGGCACAGGTAGAGGACAGCGGAGGGAACCCAGCAAGTGCTGGGCACGTGGAAACCCAAGCATGGCTCCCTTCCCTCCTTCCAAGCCCCGCAGCTCAAGCCGCCCTGAGCCAACAACTGCTCATAAGATCCTGGGCTCTGCCAGGGACCCAGGAGGCAGAGCCACAGAGTTCCAGGGATGAGGTACAGCCCCAAACCAATCAAAACAAAAATAAGACAGAGAAAGAGACTTTTTGAAGAAAAAACAGAATTCCCTTCTGAAAGCACTCAGCAAATGAAAGGAAAGGAAGAAGATCCAGAGTAATAGCCCAGAAGATGAACCACAGCAACTCTAAAATGCAGGGGCCAAGGCAAGGAGGAAGGTATCAAGATGAAAAGGAGGGAGACAGAGGAGCCGAGTAGGAGACGCAACAGGGATCCCCCAGAAGCAGAGGACGCCCCATCTGCGACAGCGACTAGAGCACAGCAGGGGGTGGGGCAGCCGGGCGGGAGCCCAGGAGGGGCGCGTGCTGCAGCAAGAAGTCAGTCTCCTGCCCGTGCCCGTCTTGGGGAGCAACCAAAAGACAGAGCAGGGAAGCAGTGGAGGAGGCGGCTTTTGGTGGGCCGTGGGCAGCGAGAACCTAAGCAGGTGAGGGCAGGCCTCTGGTTCTGCCAGGGCAACCACAGGGGCTGGAACGAAATAAATAACAACAACAGCCTGGAACTAAAACGACCAACAGCCTCAAACCAGGAGTGGAGAAAACGCACAAAGGTCTCATCTTGCTGGGCCGGGGGTGGGGCAGAGTAGTGGGAAACAGAGCCGTCTAGTTACAGACAATGCGTCTCGGTGGTAAAGATGGTGGGAAAAACGCTAATACAGTAAGGAAGTATGTTTCTAATTATAAGCACGGGGAAGGAAGAGTAGCCATTTGTGGAACAGAGAAGTAATGATCAAAAACGCACAAGGGGAAAGGGGAGAACAGAGGACGCAGAGCAGAGACAGCTGGGACGGAGCAGCAGCCAGCAGGAAGCGCCGAGGAGCCAAGCCCAGGGCCTCCCGCCGCACTGAACAGACACATCTGCTCAGAAGCACAGACCACAGGCTGGGCTGACATTTTTTTAAAAAGCAAACTCATCTAAATACTGTTTGCTAGGACATTTAAAATGTGTAGAATGACGAAGGAGCTGAAGACGAAAGGCAGACCGCAGACACCAGGCACCAAGCTCAAAGCGAAACACAGCACTGCTAAGACAAGTGGAGGGTGTGGTGGTTAACGCCAGCGGCTGGGCGGTCAGTGCAGGGACTGCCAGAAACCCCATGTGTGTGATGATGAAAAGCCTGGTTTAAAAAGAAGGCAGAACCACCAGAGTGCTGTATTTGCCAAAATACACTGGCTAAATACACAAACAAAAGCCTTAGAAACACAAGAGAAAATGCACATAAAAATTCCGGGGCTTTACCATCTCACACCTGTCAGGGGGGCTGTTTCCACAAAAACAAAGGCCACAAGTGTTGGCAGGGATGTGGAGGAATCGGAACCCCTGGCACTGCTGGTGGGAATGGAAAAGGGTGCAGCCAGGCGTTGCTCAAAAATTCAAACTAAGACTGCCATGGGACCCAGCAATCCCACTTCTGGGCACATATCCAAAGGAAATGAGGGCAGGATCTCCAATCAGCATCGGCTCCCCCAGGCTCGCTGCAGTGTGGCTCCCCACAGATAAGACACAGGAACAACCTAAGTGTCCATCAACACATGAACGGGAAAGAACATGCGGTCCACCCATACACGGGACACTATTCAGCCTTAAAGAAGAAGGGAATTCTGCGGTATGCAATAACATGGACAGCCCTCGGGGACAGTATGCTCAGTGCAATGAGCCAGCCTCACAGGGACCGGCACTGACACGACATATCTATCATCGTGAGATCCATAAGCTCAAACACTGGAATGGTGGTCACCAGGGGCAGGGGAGGGAGCGTGGGGACTTGTCAACGAACAGACATGCAGCTGCCATTCTGGGAGATGCACAAGCTCTGGCGAGCTGCCCCTACGGCCAATGTTATCGTGTGCTGAAATCTCAGGAAGGCAGACCGCACGGCAAGTGTTCTTGCAATGAAGTTTTGAAAAAGGAAATTCAAGAGAAACGTCATAAGCATAAAATGAGGAGGGAGTGTTCAAAGCACCCCTTTCAGAACTGCACTGACGTAGATGAAAAACAAGGCCATAATCAACAAACCTGATTTTAACAGGTATACATATGACCCGATGACTCCTCAAAATAGGCCCTACACTTTTCTGCTCATGTTAATGAAACTTTTTAAATCAGTCACAGCATAGCTTTTGAAAACTTTTAAATGTAGAGATTTACTGGCCACATTTTTCATTTATAGATAAAATTAGGAAAAATAAAAAGATGATCAACTATCATAACTACTTATAAATTAAGAAGCACACACCTAGATAACCTTTGGCTCTAAAAGAAAAGTGAAGAAATTATTCTCCAAACCCAGTAAGGAGGGGCCACAGCAAAGCCCTACACAGAGTGAAACAGACCCAAATGTCTTCGTCACTGAAGAGAAAAAGGAACACGTTACACGCTTTAAGAAATTAGAAAAGAACAAAACATATCAAAATAATGTATAAAGACAAACTTAATAAAGATTAAAGATGAAAATAATAAAATTGATAAGAAAACTGGAAGAAGTCTAAAATCGGGTTATTTTATATGATCATTAGTACATATTAACCCTACATAATCCAAACTAAGAAAACAGACAGCAAAGCTCAACATACTAGCAACAGAAAAAGGCAAACCAGAGTCAGCCGGCCCGAGCTACCCCCGGTCTGAACACCTTCCCGGGCAAAGAGCCCCGTCCGCCCACAGCCTGAACACCGGGCCACGTCCTACACCTCCTCGCCATCCCCACCAGGTCTCCCATGGGCTGTCCTCATTGTGTGTCAAACTCATGTCCAATTGGTCAGCAAATCCTGTGGGCTCGTCTTTAAGGTATATCCAGACACCAGCCACTTTCCGGCCCCTTGGCCACCGTCTGTGGGATTTTCACAGTGGCCTCCAGCCAGTTCTGCTGACGCCCCTCCTGCGCTTGCCACACTCCTTGGTCCGGCAGCCGCGGCCAGAGGACGTCTCCTTCTACAAACCCTTCCGGCTGCCACGTCCCTGCTGGTCCCTCACCCACCAACCAGATCTCCACTCTTACTGCTGCCCCCGGCCACGCCAGCCACACCGGCCCCCTTGACACTCTCCACCTATGCCAGGCACCTTCCTGCCTCCAGGTCTTCCCACTTGTCTGGAATGTTCTCTTCCCCAGGGCCCCTGCGGCTCTTTATTCAAAGGCCACCTTTCCCCCAGGACTCCTATGGCTGCTCTATTTAAACTGCCAGCCTTCAAGCCCCTCCCTTTTCTGCTTTGCTCTTTTTCACACAAGTCCTGACAGGCTGCATGCTTGTCTGTTATCTCCTCCACTGGCCGATGCTCCTGGCGGAACACGCGTGGCACAGCGATGGGGCCTTACTCTTTTGCTCAATGCCGCCTTACTGTTTTGCTCAATGCCGCGCACGGCCCCAGTGCCTCCATGAGTCACTGGCACACGACTGACACTTAGTAAATACTTGTCAAGTAAGTAAACAAAGAAATGACCGACCACAGGAGAGATTACATGACCTATGAGAGGCCACTATGCGCAGCTCTATAGAAACGAGTTTGGAAAGTCAAGAAAATGGAAGATTTCCTAATATTAAAGTATAACTTATAAAACTGGCCCGAGTTCTTTTTCTTTCTTACCTAGATGGGTTTACGCATTTACCTCACCTTTAAAGAACAGGTAATTTAGGTGTTACTTAAATTATTCCAAGCCATAGAAAAAGGTTTTTGTTTAAGTCTCCAATTCATTTCAGAAAATCAGAACAAAGACCCTAGGTAAAATAGGGAGAGAGAGAAGTATTTAATGTAACACCTGATAAATTTTTTAAAACTAATGAAATTCAGGTCCATAACACACATCAGTCTCTTACTAATCAGCCAACACAAACAACCCAATAGAAAAATGGACACGATAAATGAAGAGTCACCAAAATCCAAATTCAAGTGGGAAAGAAACATATAAATTAAAACCACTAGTAGTGAGTGAAACAGGAATCACGGTCCCCACGAAGTGCCACTTTGGAATCGTCAAACTGGTCCAAACCTGGCGCACGAAGCTGCGGGTTCCAGGCGAGAGGCCGGCTGTGCGCCTGTGCTGCCTGGAAGCTGCGGCCCCGCCCCAGCAGCCCCGCCCCAGGAGCCGGCCCACAGGCGGAAGTGCTGCTGAGGAGGGACAGCTGTGCACAGCGGGTATTTTGACAGCACTTACCATGCTGGAAAGAAAAAACGACCTAAAAGCAAGTGGCCATCAATGGGGAGCAGCTGAAAAAGATCAGTTAAGTCCACACCACGCCACACCATCACTGTTTCCCCGAAGGATTAGACCTGGGCTGTTGGTGGGGAGAGGTTTCCACAATGTACTGATGAGAGAAGTTTGTATGAAATTGTTTCTGAACATACAAAGACCCCACAGCTCTACACACACGTGTGTATATGCATGTGCACGTTCTGAGGCGAGCATGGAGAAACAGGAGGGTAGAGTCTAAGGTACTAACACGGGTTTGCTGGGCCTGAGTGGGCACAAAAAAGGGAAAGCACAAAAGGATGGATGCAGACAGACAGGTGACAGCTGACAGACAGAGGAGGATACACATAACCTTTATTCAACATCCTGTCTCATAAATGGAGCAACATAGTGGGAACAGCTCTAACTCAGGGCCGCTCGTGGGCTGCTGGAGAGGAAGGCAATCGGGCTGGGTCTGGCCTGGCACCGTGAGTGACGGGCTGTCATTGCTGAGAGCCGGCACCTGCCCACATGGCCGCAGGGGAGGCCAGGGCTGGTCCCAGCAACAGGGCATTTGGTGGGAAAAGGCCAGGCGCTTGAGGACCACCCTGAGAGGAAGGGGCTACATCGGCTCTGTATGATCAACAGACTGGAATTTCCCTTTGACCGTCTGAGAAGCAGGGAGTGTGGAAGACGGGGGCTTGGGACAGAGATGGCCATAACTTTCCTGACTCCGGTCTCCAGCCCTGGGACCAACCCAAGGTTCTACGTCCACTCGGGTGAGGGCAGCCAGCAGCCGGCAGCCAGCAAAGCATGTGGAGTGAATGAGCTCGAAGGGGTGTAAAGAACCCCGGGCACCATGCACACAGCCTGGTGCACACCCAGCCCCCAGAGAGCAGCTAAGCCACACCAGAGGGCGCTGGACTTCCTGCCACTGAGTGGCCGGGACCAGCCTCCTTGGGTGGGGCGGGCAGTGGGGGAAGCAGGGTGTCTCTGAGGGTGGAGGCCTGGGGGACAGGAGGAAGCTAGGTGCATGCCCGCCCCACGCTGGGGGAACCCGGGGGGCTCACCGACAGCACTGAGCTCTGCGCACCGGTCCTCTCCCTCCTCCGCGTGGATCAGGTCGCTGCGGCTCTTCTTGGTGGCTGCCCGCTTCAACACTGCTTTAAACCAGGTGGAAGGGACCGCGTGAGCCAGCCCTCAGCTGGCCTGCCCACCCCTCAGCAAAGGGTGGGATCACCTGCCCTGGAACTGGAGGCCTCTCTTGAAGCCGACGCTGAGAGGCCGGGCAATCCTGGGCCCCGCGGACCCCTTCCCTGCCTCAAGCAGGACAAGGAACTTTGAGGGTAAGTCCCGCTTTCACCTTTCTCCACAGAGATTTCAGTGCGGAGGGCCCACCTACCAGGGGACCCAGAAACACCCATACGGTGCAAGGCCAGGGGCCAGAGAGATCGGGGCAGGTGTGCAGGGGGGCCGGCACAGATCTGCTCAGAGCCCTGGCACAGGCCCAGGTGAGACACGGCAGACACAGCCACGCCATCTGGCCCCATCCTGAGCACTGGGGGTGAAGAACAGGCAGCCTTCCCACCACAAGGGCTTGCTGGAGGCCCTGCCTGTGGCCACAGCTATGCTGGCCCTCATCCTGTTCCAGCATCCCCGGGTAGAGCAAGGAGCCCTTCCATGGCAATCTGCGCCCTGGGGACAGATACGGTTTGGCTGAAACCCACAGTCTTAAAGCTTCCAGAAGCCAGAAGCCACACTGTCCACGCGGACTGTACAATGATAACATTCTACATCTTCACTGAGCAACGTGGTAGCTGCCTCTCCATGTGGCTTTTTGGAGGCTTTGAGACTCAGTGACTGAGACGGATAAGCTGATTTTCACTCACATCCCATTAATGTCCTCGCCACCGCACGTGCTCTCGGGGCCAGGCTGAGGCCCCAGAGGTGCGGCCGTACTGGGTGAGCCCGCTGACAGCTCAGCCCCAGCCCTCAGCATGCAGCTCGCCAGGAGCGCAACGGGAGGGCCTCGTCCAGATGGGGCTCTGCCCGGGCCCAGTGTCAATGTGAGGATGCGCAGGCGCCCAACTCAGTGGAACGCACGACGCATCCACATGCAAGCATGCACACATCAGGTTGCTCTGGCTGGGCGAGGAGCGCCAATGACAGCCACCTACCATCCAGAGGGGACTTCTCCTCGGCATTCTTGTCCTCCTCAGCCAGCATGACTTCCTCTGTGGGTGAGACAGAGCTCAGATGGGAGCCTACCCGTCCCCACACATCCAGAAGCCCGCAGGGCCCACGGCTGAGTAATTTCTGCCAAGACAGACCCTCACACAGTGCCCAAGGGAAGGGCCTACCTGGCCCACCCACAATTGCCCACCCAGTGCAGCCACGAGTGAGTTTGTCACCAAGAATCACTGGTTCTCCACGGAGGAGAGAGAGCTAACCAGTGCTGGGAAGGGGAGTCAGAATCGTCAGGGCCCCTAGGCTGGGCCATGCCAGGCCCTCCGTGGAAAAGGCCAGCATCCAGGGCCACCTGTGCCCGGAGCCCGGGTGAAGCGGCCCCGCTGCACAGCATCTGACATCCTGCTCTCCTCCCCCGGACTGGCCTCATCCACTGGGCGGGTACCCAGCCGGCAGCCAGAGGTACTCGGCACAGACGTGACAAGGGGCAGGCCGGGAGCCACTGGCCCTCACCCGCCTTGAAGATCCACTCCAGGTAGCCATTGAGCTCCCGCTCGATCTGCTGCTGCCGGCGGAGCTTCAGGAAGGCCCGGCGGTTCTCCACTCGTTCACGTTCCTTGGCAAACTCTCTGCAAGGTTGGTGCCAGAGGGCCAAGCAGTTCACGTGAGCCTAGCGCCCCAGGGGCACGGGGATCCAGGGAGAAGCAGGGCAGGGGGCCCACACGCTGGCCTCTTCTAACCTGAGCACCCAGAGGCCGGGACCTCCTCCCCGAACCCTAGAGCACACAGGGAGTGCCCCTCAGTCCCCAGAGATGGGGCTCCGGAGGGCGGGCACACTTCCACATCCCAGGGCCGGCCTGAGCACACACCCTCGGGGGTCAGGCCCTGCCATCCGCACCCCAAGGGGAGCTCAGGACCCCTCAAGGAGGCTCTCACTGTTTCTTCTCCTGGTTCAGACCCAAAGCCTCTGCTAGAAAGCGGGAGGGACAGTCAGGATGGGGGAAGCAGGAGCCAGGTCAGAGCAGGCCTGAGTCCTGGCACACAGCCATGGCAAGGAGAGCTTGACTCTGACCAGGCCTGACCCAGGCCCATGGCCGGTGTCCACAGGGCCGGAGCTGCTACGGCCTTCCCATCCTTCCCAGGCCAGCCCCCTGTAGTAGGTGGGACGATCTGCCTGCCAGTCCAAGCCACCAGCAGAAACTTACTGCAACAGCCCAGGCCTGCTGCAGAGCGGCCACCCCCAGCGGTAGGCTGACCCCAGCTTTAGTAGCCTCCCCAAGGGTGGAAGACAATCTTGGGGGGGGCCCCTGCTGGGGCTCAGCTGTGACTAATTAGGGAATCAGCCCATATAGCCCAGCCCCAGAGACCAGGATGCTTACAGGAGGGAACAGGGCTGGGAAGACAGAGTTCTGTCCCCAGTCATCAAGGGGCCACACAGCCCACCTCCCAGCCTCCCCCCTCCACCTCCTAGGCCTTTCTGCACACTCCCAGGGGAGCCACACAAAGCCGGGACACAGTCCTCAGTACAGAGCCCATGCTCCTCCAAGTCTGGCCGCCTGCCAGCCCCACAGCCCCTGCTCCACCAGACCTTTGGGCTCCAGCTCTGAGCACCCCTGCAGCCAGGCACCACACCCCCTTCTGGCTTCACTCCAGCTCTTCTCTGTCTGAAGGCCCTCCTCCCTCCCTCCTCTCCCCTTTACCAAGCTCACCCCCAGGCCCTCTTTGGGTCTCAGCAGACGTGCCCTGTCCCCAGGTGCCTTCTCTGAGCCTCAGGCCTCCCCTGGTTTCCCCAACCCAGCTCAAACTGAGCAATCCCCACCAGACTGGGAGTTCTGCATGTGTCCCCTGGGCTGTGGGCTTCCCTTGTCCTTGGAAAGATGTGCTGGGAACAATCACATCCTTCCAGGAGAGGCCACACCCCAGAGCCTCGGCCCCCGCTGTGGCTGTTCTTTTCCAGGCCAGTCTGACAGCTGCCCCTTGGGCCCACCAGGCTCTCCCGCCAGCCCGCCTCGGGAGCCCTGGGCCTGAGCAGGAATGCTTGGGATGGGTACAGTATAGACATTCCCCTCCACCTCCCAGGGAGTCTGACACAAGGCTGGGGAGGAGGACAGGCCCAATGCCCTCCACCGCCCTCCCAGCACAGCTTCACCAGCCCCAGTTGTGCCCCTATACACACGGTACTGCCTCAGCCCCCAGCCCCATGCAGGGCAGGAAAGTACTGTGTCCCCACTGGGTGGGATCAGGAAGCACACCCAGCCCTGTGCCTTCCCTTCCTCTCCTGGCAGAGCTCAGCAAAAAAGGTGTCTGGAATGGAGAGGCAGCCAAGGCTCAGGTGGGGGCAGAGAGCCCGGTGACCACAGCAGCTGAGACTCAGGGCCGCCCCGTTCTCTCTCCACAGTAGCAACAGAGGGGCTCAGAAACCCCCCCATGGACTCAGGTGAGATTCAGCGGCAGCCCCTCACACACAGAGACCAGGGTAAAGTCCAAGAGTGGGACAGTGGTAAGGCAGTCAGGGCCAGGGTAGGGCCAAGGGAGAGGTCAGGATGACCACACAAAGCAGAGGCTGGCCTTTCCCAGGACGCTGGAAATGGCTGCATGGAAGGGAGCCACAGGGCCAGGCGGGCCCACCCCCAGCACACATGCCCGTGTCTGGCTGCGTGCCGTGAGGATGTAGCAGGCAGCACCCGAGCCTCTTACCCCGAGAGCACGCCCAGCACCAGGTTGAGCATGAAAAAGGAGCCGATGATGATGAGAGGGATGAAGTAGAGCCAATTCCAGGTGTTACCGGCTGCATCATTTGTCTGGAAGCAAAAAGGCATGACAGGGCGGTGGGCAAGACACACAGGTCTGACTATGGAAGTGCCCTGACCGCTCCTCAAACACCTGCCAGGGCCCAGGCAGGCGGAAGTGGTCCAGTGAAGACCATGGTCAGACCTGACTGACCTGCCCCATACAGCTCTCTCTGCAGCTGTGGCTCCCAAAAGACCAGCCAAGGACACTCAACAATCCAGGCCACTGCCCAGCAATGCTAACCAGCCAGGAAGTAGCCCAGGGAGCTGACGGCTGCTCAAGGTTCCTGGGAGCTATGAGCCCAGCCCCTGCCCAGACTCTGCCCCACTCTTCCCAGGCTGCTGGACATGAAGTAGCTGCACAGACACGTCTCCTGTGTGCAGCCCATAGGCCCCTAGGCCCATGTCTGCTCCTCTGCCTGCAACTCAGAGGCAATAGCCCCATGCCACGTTTCACCCAGATCAACAGCAAGCCCACAAGCTTCCAGGGAACTGTCCTCACCACGTGCCTGGCTCATGACAGAATCCAGCACTCAGGCATGGTCTAAATAACTGAATGGAAGAAGGGCCACCTCCCCCAGACCTCCTGATTTCAACAGCACAGCCCACAAAAGGGTGAGTTCCTCTGACTCCAATTAATTTCCCCCTGTTTTCTGTTTGTGGGTCCCCAGCAGACTTGGCTGAGAGAAGCAGAGAACCTCTTCTACACCCGAGTCTAGTGCCAGAAGCAACCCAAGAGGGAGTGCATGCTATGCGTGGGCCACCACTGGGCCCCTTTGCTCCTCTCTTCTGAGGCAGCACACCAGTGAAGGGACAGGGCCCTGGGCGGACAGAGGCAGGGGGACAGCCTGGCTCTGCCCTGTGGCTGCGGCCGACCTCCAAGTGCTACCGTTGGGACTCCTGCTCTCCAGTGTCTAAGGGCCGGGGCAGGATTTGCAGGCTTGACACCTAGAAGTCCTGGAGTCCCGACACTGACTGCAGACTAGCTGCTGAGATCCCTGATTCAAAACAGATATTCAAACTCCACCTGTCCACGTTTCCTGATCACAGCTCCACAACTCTGACCTGCATGCCTTCCTGGCAGACGCCCCAAAAACCTGCGCCTTCCCGGGAAAGGGAAGTGTCACTGTGACAAGCTCAGCACCCCCAGCTACTCAAGGACGTGGCTCCTGAAGCTTCCCCTCTAGTGAAGATTCCCATCAGCAGCCAAGCCACTGTCATTGTAAAACACAAAACAAAATGAACAGGCCTTCCACTTCTGGGAAGATGGAGCGGACACTACTCCCACTACTTGTCCCACTAAGGATGATCCAACACTGGACGTTAAATGGGGGGCAAATCAAGCAGACTGAAAGATGGAGAGAAGAAAGCAACCTGGCTGGCACCTGGACACACGGCAAGTTCCTTGCCCGTTCTGGTTTGTTTTGTCCCACAGATCCCAGAATTGGAGCTGAAGAAGCTGCAACCTGGAAATGCTAATAGGCACTGAAGAAAAATACACCAACAAAGCCAGCCCTCTCTCTATCCCAAGGACCAGGGGAGGGGTAGCCCAGCAAGACACAGTCTTAGACAGTGACTGTCCTACTCCAGCCAACACAACAGGAAAGCTGTGGTGTCAGGCCCATCCCTGCCAGCAAGACCCCACGGCCACCCACTGAGGTGCTGTCAGACGGCCTAGGGGGGAGTCAGGACTTTCATCCCCAAGCAGCGATGACGACACTGCACACACCCACCACGTGGCATGCGGAGGCCGTGTGAAGCACCGGAACAGGGCACACCAGACCCTCCCAACCAGGGGGGGTCAGCCCAGAGCGCACTAGGAGCCAGAACCACCCCCTGGCCTGGCAGTAAGGAGAAGCCCCTACAGTGTGTCGACAGAGGCCAAGGGGGGAAACTAGCCTTCCGCTCCCACCATGCAGTGAGGAGGCAGCAGCCCTGCCCCAGCAGAATGGTCAGAGGAGGCCAGCAAGACAGAGGTTTAGATAAATCAGGGTCTCATGATGTAACACCAGAAATGTCCAGTTTTCTGTAAACTCATCTGCCATACCAAGAACCAGGAAGAACACAAACCAAATGAAAAAGGCAATCAATACACCCTGTGCTGGTTAATTTTATGTGTCAACCTGACTGGGACATGGGACACCCAGATATTTAGTCAGACGTTATTCCGGGTGTTTCTGTGAGGGTGTTTTGGATGAGAGTAACATTTAATTGGCAGAGCAAAGCAGAGTGCTCTCCGTAATGTGGTGGGCCCCATCCGGTCATTTGAAGGCCTGAACACAACTCAAAAACCAACCCTCCTCACAGAAGTGAAAGCCCTCCTGTGGACTGCAGTCGGACTTCATCTGCATGATTGTCTCTGCTGGGTCTCCATCTCCTGCCTTTCAAGGCTAGAAGCCACACATCAGCTCTCCTGGGCCTTGGGCCTGCCAGCCTAAACTGCAGGTTTACAGATTTGGACTTGCCAGCCTCCATAATCACATGAGCCAGTTCCTAATAATAAAAATCAATCCTGCTCTCCCTCCCTCCCACGCCCCCTCCGTATATATACCATTTTCATTATGAAGTTTAGTGTCAGCTGAAAGTTCTGTGTTTTTGTTTTTTGTGGATGCTATTTATCAGACTGAGGCAATTCCCTTATTCCTACTTTTCTGAGTTTTATCATGAATGGGTGTTGAATTTTATAAAATACTTTTTCTGCACTTATTGATAAGATTTTGTGATTTTTTTTCTTTAGCCTATTAATATGGTAGATTACACTGACTTATGAATGTTGAACCAGCCTTGCATTCCTGGAATAAACACCACATGGTTATGGTATATAACATATAGAGGCACATGCACACATGCGCGCACACACACACACACATCCCACTGGTTCTGATACTGATGATACAGACTGATACAGTATTGCCAACAAAACTGATCAGAGTGCCTGACACACAGACTGCCAACACTGAGATGACAGAGATAACAGAAGTATCTGACAAAGATTTTAAAACAGCCATGATAAAAAATGCTTCAAAGAGAAATTATGTACACACTTGAAACACATGAAAAGATAGAAACTCTCAAGAAAGAAACAGTATAAACAAACAAAAGGTAAAGAACCAAATGGAAAGCTGAGAACTAAAAAACTACAGTAATCAAACATCTCAGTGGAAAAAACACAACAGAATGGAGGGCACAGAGAAAATAATCAATGAACAGTAAAAGAGAACAAGAGAAATCGCCCAATCTGAAAAACAGTGAGAAAAGGCTTTAAAAATAAAAAAAGGCAGGAAAAATCCAGAACAGAGTCTCAAGAGCCCATGGGACTATAACAAAAATCTAATGTTCATGTTAACAGAGTAGCAGAGTACAGGAAAAAGAGGAGAAAGCTAAGAAGTGCTCAAAGAAATAATGGCCAAAAATTTCCCAAATTTGGAAGAGATATAAATCAACATACTCAAGAAACTAAGAGATACTAAGTAGGATGTAGGATAAACCCAAAGAAATCCACAAGACATATCATAGTCAAACTTAGGAAAACTAAAAATAAATTTAAAAGTGGCAAGAGATAAATGATACCTGACTTACAGGGAGGATACCTTACTTATCAGGTGCTATAAGAAAAGAACTGTGTACCCAGACACTTGCACCCATTAATCCTTCAGGAATGAAGGGGAAATCAAAACAATCTCATTTTAAAAACTAGAGAAATTAGGAGAATTTGTCACCAGGAAATCTACCCTAAGATAATGGCTGATGAAATTTCTCTAAACAGAAAAGAAATCATGCAAAAAGGAATTGTTGACCATTATGAAGGAGGAAAGAATGAAAAGACTAAAAATAGGGGTAGACTTTTTTGTCCTTTTGAATTTTCTAAATTATGTCTGACAGTGAAAGCAAAACTGTAACACACTCTGACGTGGTTCTAAACATGTGTAGAGGAAGTGCTTAAGATAACTGCAGTATAAATGGGTAAAGAGATGTAAAGAAGACAAGGTTTATATGATTCACTTGAACTGCTAAATGATGACACCAGTAGATTGAAATAAGTTTTACCCATTTTTTTTTAAAGTTGGTTCTTTGAAAAAAATCAGTTCAATTAACATATCCCTAGCAATACGGACCAAGAGAAAATGAGAGAAAACACAAATTAGCAATATCAGGAATGAAACAGGGTCTATCACTACAGGTCCAGCAAACTTCAAAAGGTTAGTGAGGGAATACTACACAGAACTTTACAAACACTTGACAACATGGACCAATTTCTCACAAAACACAAACTATCACAATACACCCAATATAAAATAGATAAATTTAACAGTACCATAATTATTGAGAAGGGAAATTATAACTTTAACACTCCCCCCCCAAAAAAGGGATAGACATGTTTATCAATGGAATAAAATTGATGTGATCTAGAAATAAACCCCTACACTTACAATCAGCTGATTTTTAGACAAGGGTACCAAGACAATTCAATGGGGAGAGAACAGTCTTTCCAATAGATGGTGCTGGGACAGCCTGATACCCATGAAAGAATAACATTGGACCCCTACGTCACACCATACACAAAAATTAAATCAAAATGGATCATAGGCCAAAATACAAGAGCAAAAACTAGAAAACTCTCAGAAGAAAACACAGGAGTAAATCTTCATGACTTTGGACTAGGTAATGGAGTCTTAGATACAATACCAAAAGCACAAGTGGTGAAAAGACAAAGAGAAAAACTGGACTTCAAAATAAAAATCTTTTGTGCTTCAAGTGACACCATCAAGAAAGTGAAAAGACAACCCATAAAATGTGAGAAAATATTTGCAAATCATATATCTGATAAGGTTCTAGTATCCATACTATATAAAGAAATCTTACAGGGCAACAGTAAAATGACAATCCAATTTTAAAATGGGCAAAGGATCTGAATACACATTTCTCCGAAGACATATAAATGTAACAAGCACATAGAAGATGCTCAACATACAAGTCACTAGGGAAATCCAAATCAAAGCCAAAATGAAATACCACTTCCCTTTATGGTTGGTTGGTTACAATTAAAATCAATAATTTTAATTTAATTTTACTAGGATGGTCAAAATTCAAAAGACAGACAGTAACAAGAGTTGATGAGGATGTGGGGAGTTCAGAGCCCCTGTGCATTTCTGATGGGAATGCAAAATGTTGCAGCCACTTTGGAAACCAGCCTGGTGGTTCCTCCAAAGGGCAAACGTGGGAGTGACCATATGGCCCTGCAATGCTACTCCTAGGTATAGACCTAAGAGAAGTGAAAACATATTCCACATGGAACCATATACACATGCATACAAGTAATGCAAAAAAGCGGAAACCCCAATGTCCATCAACTGATGAAATATAAACAATATGATATAGCCAAACAATGGAATCATATTTGATAATAAAACTGATCTAATACTGATACTTGCTATAATATTGGTGAACCTTAGAAACACAAAGGCCCACATATTTTATGATTCCATTTATGTGAAATGTCTGGAATAGACTAATACATAGAAACAGAAATATATCAGTGGTTGCCAGGGGCTGGCAGAAGGAAGCAGTGGGGCGGGTGACTGCTAATGGATACATGGTTTCCTTTCTGGTTGACAAAAATCTTCCAGAATTACAAAATGGTGATGGTTACACAACACTGTGAACATAAAAAGACCATTTAACTGTATGCTTTAAAGTGGTGAATTTTATGCTATATGAATGATATCCCAAAAAAAGTATATTTGGAAAAAAATTCCATAAAAGAAATCTCTAGACCCATATTGCAGAATCTACCAAACATTTAAAGAGAATTAACACCACTTACACACAATTCCTCTAGAAAATAGAAGAGGAGGAATTATTTCCCAATGCATTTTATAAAGCTTGCATTACCCTGATACTAAAACCAAAGACAGTACAAAAAAAGAAAATTCCAGACAAAAAGCACTCATGAATATAGACATAGGTATCCTTAATAAAATATTAGCAAGTAAAATTAAACAACATATAAAAAGAATTATATACCATGGCCATTTGGTGTTTACTCCAGGAATATAAGGTTGGTTCAATATTCACAAGTCAATTTAATCCCCCATATTAATAAGCTAAAGGAAAATATCACAAAATCTTATCAATGCAGAAAAGGTATTTTATAAAATTCAACACTCATTCATGATAAAACTGCTTTGATTTGATAAACAGCATCCACAAAAAACAAAAACAAAAACTTGCAGCTAACACTATACTTAACAGTGAAAATGGAATGCTTTTAACCTTAAGAGTGGGAGCACAGAAAGTATGTCGGCTCTCACCACTCTCATTCATGTAATACTGGAAATTTTAGCCGTGCAATAAGGCAAGAAAAGGAAATAACAGGCATATATATCAAAAAAGAGGAAATAAACTGTGTTGCAGAGGACATGTTTTGTCTATATAGGAAACCCCAAGAGCTAAAAAATTCTCCTAGAACTCCTAGAACTAATAAGTGAGTTCAGCAAGTTCACAGGATATAAGATCAAAGTACAAAAATAAATTGTATTTCTAACAAAACATATGCTGAACTTGTGTGCTGAAAACTACAAATTATCATTAAGGAAGTTAAAGATAGTTTAAATAAATGGAGAGATACAATATGTTCATGAATTGGAAGATACAACACCGTAAAGATGCAATTCTCGCTAATGGAATAAAATGGGAGGAATCATCTACCTGACTCACAAGATTTGTTATTCAGCTTTAGTAATGAGGACTCTGTGGCAGAGGGATGGACACATAGCTTACTGGAACAGAAGCAGACCCACATAAATATGCCCAACCTATTTTTGGCAAAAACTTTTGCCTTACCGAGTCAGTGTCCACACCCTGGCTGTGACCCATACTGTTTGCAGGTTGTCGCCCTGTACCCTGGAGGGAACAGAGTAAATGATACATGGAATCTCTCTGTATTATTTCTTACAACTGCATATGAGCCTAAATTATCTCAAATAAAAAGTTTAACTTAAAAAAGCCAATTCCCGTATCTCCCTGTGGTGGCCCCACATTGCCCTGCTCCACCACATGGGGAAGGCTCTGAAAAGTGCCAATGGAGCCTGCACCCTCACTTCCACACATCCCTCCCCCTCAGCCTGCATTCTAGGGTTTTCTCCCACCACTGAAACTGCTCTTGCCACGCCCACCAACACCCTCCTGCCCTCTCAGCAGCATCTGGCCGGGTTGATCCCTTTCTTTAAAGCTTGCTCTCTCTGCCTGGCTCCTCCTCCCTCCTTGGCTTCTGAACACGGCAGCCCAAGGCTCAGAGAAGGCTGTTCTCAGCCTCTTTGCCTCTCCACCTGCATCATCCTCCCCCGTCATTTTAAACACCACCTGTGGCCTCAAATCCACAGCCTTGCTGTCCCCGCTGAACTCCTTCACAAACGTCCCACCGCCTATTCAGCATCTCCACTTGAATGAAATAGTGAACAGGCATCCGAACCTTCACGGGCTGAAGCAGAGCTCGTGGGTCTGGGACTGCTCTCCACTAAAATAGAGCTTGGCCCCACCCTGCTCCCAGCCCTCCCCTTCATCCCCAGGGCCTCACATTGCCTCCTTTGAGTGTCTTTCTCTTGCACTGCGACTCCAGCAGTGGGCAGGTCCTGTCTGCACTCACTTCAAAACAGCCTTTGCGCCTGTGCATCTGAACACCCTTTCCTCAAGTCTTTGGATCAAGTACGTGAATATATGCAAAATCAAATGTACATCGTCATAAACCAATAAATACCATGTACCTCCTAGTGTCTCTCTGAATACAGTCACGCCCCTGGATGAAAATTTGAATAAGTCCCATGACTTTCCTGATAATCACTGGGTACCAGAACATTCGACAATCACTTCAAGTAGCAAACAAGTCTCAATCCAGTAATTACGTGTCCAGTGCCAGCAGGTAATAAAACCATTGAACATACTTCACACTGGGAATAGCTGCCGTCCTCGGCTAGCCTGCCTTCAGTGGGAGGAAGGCGCGGCTCTCTCTGCCCTCCACGCCTGGCATTGTTCCTTCCTCCTCGGCCAACGTCAGCAACACTGGGAAAGGGAGGGGGAACAGGCAAGTTCTTCCACGTGGTGCTATCCACAGGTGATGTGCCTCTGGCCCTGACAGGAATTCACGGAATGCTCATCCCCCGGCCCATCTGTGGGCTCCCCAACACCCTGGGTGACTTTGCTTACTTTTCAAAATACAAGCAAGCCTCTCTCCCCCTGCCCAACACCACCAGATTTAGCAGTCCACTCTGAACAGATGTTCCCTGTGAGACCCCATTATGCCCCCAGCAGATTTTTAAAGTGGCCCTGGCTGCCCATTCTCCCCAGCCACAGCTGACCCCCAGGAGGCTCTCCCTTGGCCCTGCTGCAGGCTGGCGACTCCTGCCCCTGCCATCCAGGAGCTGCCTGGGCCTCCACACCCAGGGAACATGTCTCAGCAGCCACGAAAGCCCCTCTCATGGGGTCAAAGGCAAGGGGCAGGCTCTCCCTCCGAAGAATCCTCTTAATACTCCTGTCTTCCCTCCAACAAACAGGTCTGGAGCATGGAACCCACCAGTTCCTGGCCACCTGCTCTGGTGCTCGCCTCACAGCTCGCCAGCTTCCTGGTGCCTCGCCAAACCTCCAAGGCGCAGTCCTGCGGCACCTGCATATTGGGCTTCTGCACCTCACCAGGCCCTGTGTCCCCAGGCTCTCAACTTGCCCCTCCCGCCCCTCATCCTCCTCGTTTTCTTCATGGCACCTGAGCCTCTGCTCACTGATGCCTCCTGCTCACCACTGAACGGGCCCCGCACCAGTAGGTCCCAGGGGACTATGTGGTGTGGAAGCCTCTGTGGATCCTCCCCACCAGTGCCTCCCGCCCAGCCCCTCACCCACAACAGGGCACAGACTCATGAGTCTGAGTCACCTGGACTGCCAGTCAAGCCCCAGTGGACACTGAGGGCTGCACAGACCTGCCTGTGCAGCCCTTGCTGGGGTGGGGCCGGTGGGGATGCAGCCAGCCCAGACCTATTTTTAGGGTCTGTCTTTGTGGAAATTGTTCCTTGATCACTGTAGGGAGAGAACAGCCAAACTCTTCACCACCGCCTTTGTCCAGATCCCTCTTTCCCTCTATCAAACAGAGCCCCTCCAAAGGGGGGCTGGTTTAGCAGATCATGGGCAGCTTTCCTTAGCCCCTCATCTGCCATATGCCTGCTTGATGGACATTCACCAAACACTAGCTGGATGCCTGGCCCCAAGATCCACCTGGGTCTCCATGAGCCCACCCGGAGGCACAAAGCAGAGGGTCCCAGTCCGTCTCTTTCCCCCCATGCAGCACCATGCCCCCAGCGTGCAGCTGCTGGAGGCTGGGGGGCCTGGGGCCCAAAGCCCACCCTCAGTGCACAAGCGACATTTCAAAGAGAAGTACTTGTGCTCCAGGGTGCCACCACTCAGAGCACCCAGGTAGAACACACCCTCTAGCTACACAGAACAGCAGTTCAACAGCTATCCTCCCCAGCCAAACCTTCTAGGATTCCTGGCTCACGTGCGCCTCCCAGGGCCCTGAAGGACCAAAGGACGTGGCCACCAAGAAGAGCCTCAGGTGAGGGGAGGTGGTAGTGAAAGGAATCGCCAAGAACCCCACAGGGCCTTATACTTAACTTCTGTCATGGGCACTAAAACCAGACTGCCCTGTGTCACTGAGACAGGCTGGCACCCTAATGAGAGGGAGAAGATCAAACAGGAAACAGCAACAGACAGACTCAGTGGGAAGGAAACAAATGTCCAAGATGCAGGCTCCCGCCCCAGGCATCCCAGCACAATCAGGGTTGCTTCCCCAAGCCCCAGCTCCGAGCGGCCCTACCCCCACCCCGCGCCCCACTGTCCCCACCAGGCAGCCTGGCCCCTCCCCCAGAAGACGCCAGCGGACGGGGCGCGGCTAACAGCCAACAGCAAGTGGCCACCCACCTCGGGGCCCAGGGCAATTTCATCAGCTCCTGCCCCCGCTTCACCGGTTGTGCATGGAGTCCCAGGGAGGACTGTGACTTGGCAGGGACAGGCCTGACGTGCATCAAGCTTGCACTGAGCTCAGTGTCACCACCCTCGCCCTCAAGCTGGACCATCTCTGGAAGCCCCTTTGCTGGCCTCCACCCCTTGGCGGTCAGCTTCACCTTCATAGGAGAAGCTGTCCTGGAGACACCAGCATCCGTTCAAGAGTTTGAGCTGGGAATGACCGTGTGGACCCCTTGGTGGTACGGAGGGAGGGAGGGAGGGGCCCTGCATTTCACCCTAAGGTGGAGGAAGAAGCCCAGGGTGGGGCAGAGGGCTTGGGTCAGAAATGTCACCCCCAAGTGGGGCCCACCCACAGGCCCAGGGGCGCTGCTCACGCTGTAGAGGATGTCGGCCCAGCCCTCCATGGTGATGCACTGGAACACCGTCAGGACGGCAAACAGGATGTTGTCAAAGTTGGTGATGCCAAAGTTGGGTCCCGGCCAGTACTCCCGACACTCGGTGCCACCCTCGCACAGGCGGGCTGGGGCCTCCTTGCCGCAGGGGAAGTCGCCCACTGGCTCTGCATCTGGGAGGAGAAGGAAAATAGACCCTGAGCCCAGGAACACCAGGTTCTCTGATCCCCGCCAGGGCAACCGGGCCCCGGAGACCTGGCCACAGGTGGGCGGGAATCAGCCACCGAGGGAAACCCTCCCTCAGCTGTCACTTCCCCTCTGCGCACCTGCACCAGCTCTCCCCACTCTACAATTTGCCCCCATCTGATGTGCACGCTCAGGAACTACCAGCCAACCTCTCCCTCTCTACTGGAACCCACCTGTCACCATTTAAACACACTCAGGACTCATTCACTCAAATCAAAAACCACTCCTAACATCTAGTTCATCTACCGTAATCAGCCTGGTTTCATCTCTCCCTCACGGCTGAGGCACCACCAGGGTTCTCCAGGCACGCGGTCTGCCTGTCACTCAGCAGCCAGCATCACACGGCCTCGCCCCCGGCAGGCCTGGTGCTCACCAGCCCGGTCGGCTCAGAGCCGCCCAGCATGTGCCCAGAGGACTGGGGGCCTTGCTGCACTGGCCTCTGCTCCCCTGGCTGCAGCCTAGTGAGCAGACGGGCCCCACAGAGGGATGGTAAAGAAGCCAGAAGCCAGAGCTGATAGGCCTCTGGAGCAAGACGGCTACCCCTAACTTCCAAAATCCTAGTGAAAGGGTAGAAAACTCTTTTAGAATGTTTTTTCCTCCCTTCCCACCCTTGGGAGAGTCTCTCTTCTCTCCCTTGCCTCACAGCACTGCTATGACCACCAACACGGCAAGGACTGGACGGGTTGTCCTCTGAGCCTTTACTTTGCTCTTGACTTTGAAGAGAAGGCTTTCAAGACTTAACAACGTTTGCAGGCATTTAAGGAGTTTAAGAAAATTCCCTTTATTTCCAGTTGGGTACGAGGCATTTCTTGTTATGAGTGATTTAGATTTAAGTAAAAGCTTTCTCTGCATCTATTGTCTAGTATGTTTATCGCTCAAGCCGCAGGCCTGAGTTCAACCCTAACACTGCTTTCTCTTACGCTCCACAAACAACCTCCCAAAAATCCTCTGGGCCCAGGCGTCCTCCCAGCAAAATATACCCGACCTTGACCCGTTCTAACCTCTACCAGCTCAGCCTGACTGGCCACGCCCACCTCCTAACTTGGGAGGCCCCTCCCACCCAACAGCCACGCCCCGAAGCCTCTGCTGTCTCCACTTCTCACTTCCTACCACTTCCACCGTAGCCGCAAAACCCCCGTGATTCCCCGTTCTTGTGGTCCCTCGCTCCGGCCCTTTGTGCCCGCTGTTCCTTGTCTCTGGCCAGGCACCACATTCTCCCTCTCACCACATTCAGATCACTGCCTAACTGTCCCCTTGGCAGAGGCCTCACTCAGGGACGTGGGCCCCCAAATGCTTCTACTTCACCCTTTTACTTTCCTTTCTAGAAGTCACTACACTCCCGCACTCCCGAATCTTTTACTGTGTGTTTGCTGATGCATTCGTGTCTACGGGGTTACTGCATCCCCCAGAGGGACACAGGCTCACCTCTTTGGCACCTAGCGGCACCCCTATCTCCCAAATGAAGGATCCATGGTCCTCCTCTGAGTCCGAGGGGTGTCACCAGGCCTCACCTGTGCTGTTGGGGAAACAGGCCTTGTGGAATTTGCCCATGTAGAACTCCAGGCCAATGATAGCGAACATGAGGATGGCAAAGAAGAGCAGCAGCCCGATCTGCAGGAGCGGGGCCATGGCCTTCATGATGGACTTGAGCACCACCTGCAGACCTGGGGCGGGGCGAGCGGGTCAGAGAGCAGCCTGGGGCGGGGCGGGTGTGTGGGGCTGAGAGCCCCGGGGCAGATGCGTGGACCTAAGGATGGAGCTAGAGCACAGCCCTGACAGGGAAAAGCAGCAGATTCCAGATGCCAAGAGCAGCCGCATCTGGGAAAGAGGAGCAGGGGTCCACCTGCAGACTCGCTACCTCAGGGCAAGTGAAGCAGGGGCCTGCTCCTAGGGCAGTTTTGCCGCAGACCACGCAGGCACATGTGTCCAGGCCAGAGGAACTGGGCAGAGGAGCTGAGCCCATGACCCCACCTCCAGCCGGGCCCCAGCTCTTGGGACACAGACCTGAGCCTCCACCTGGCAGGGTCTCGGCTCAGAGCAGGGAGCCAACCAGTGGTCTCCCCAGCAGGGGCCTCAGGGTCGCATCCCCAGGCTTCTGCCCACCTAGGCCCTGAGAAAAACCTAACACCAAACTTCCACTGGACTGGAGGAGCAGGGGCCAGGTGGTCACTGGCTCGCAAGGCCAGCCAGCCATCCTCCCCTATGCTTGGGTCCTTGGGCAGCCCACCAAGGGGTGTGTCTTCACCTGGCCTCAGTTCCCAAGGGCCGGCACAATCCTGAGCCAAGACAGGTGGTCCTCGGCAGCCTGTGAACATCTTCTCAGGCATCCTGCCCACCCACTACCCCAACCTCTCATCTGTGCTTTGAGCCCAAAGCAGCAGCAACGGGAATGCTTGAGGGTGTGGGGAGCTGCACAGCCTCCATCTAGGGAAGCCAAGTCAGGGTGAAACAGCAGCGTCACCACTGGGCTCTCAGAGACAGGGCAGCCACAGAGGCCTGCTCCTCCCTGCCTCGCGCCTGGGTGTCTGGGATCAGGAGCAGCAGGCTCAGAGCACCGCAGCCAGAGGGCCCACTGGCTGGGGCTTAGCGTGGCCATGGGGCTGGGGGGTCAGCACTCCAGGTGGGCTCGGGCCAATGGCTCCTGCCATACTCACTCGGAATCCCAGACACCAGCTTCAGGGGTCTCAGCACGCGCACAGCCCGCAGCGTTCTCAGGTCGAAGTCTGTGCCCGCAGTGGCAAGGATCCTGCGGGAGCAGAAGAGGGAGCAGGGTCTCCTCTGCGAGAGGACAGCACACCCCTCCCACCGCCAGCACGCTTTCTCCCTAGAGCAGTGGCACCATTGTGCTGTCCCCGCTGTCCCAGCTCAGGGTCGGCACAGGCAGGGAGGCAGGGGCTGAGCTCAGGGTCCTCCCCAGGACGCTGGGGTTCCCCAACACGATCACCCTCCAGTCCCAGGGCATCACCTCTGAGAGGACGCCTGGTCTCTGGCCCCGGTCGGGCCTTGTGTCTGTCCAGAAGATGAGCCCAAGCTGAACCGTGTCCCTAAACAGCTCCAGGTGCACTCCAAGCTGCCTCAGGAGGCACGGTGTGCACAGGCACAGGAGGGAAACAGGGCTGGTGGGGCCTGGAACAGGCACCACGTCCTGCCCTTCCTCGCCTTATCTCAGGAGCACATGGGCATGAGGCATGGGGCAGGTAGAACAGAGGGTCCAGAGGACTCAGGAGGACCATGGCCATGGGTCCACTCACATAAAATACACTCCAACACCATCACAACATTTAAAGACAAAACAAAGGTCCACCAGCCTCTTTACACAGCACAATGCCCAGCTCTCTTCACACCAAACACATTTTAAGTGCCCCTCCCGGTCTCTCCACTGCCCAGTCCCCAGCCCTCTCTGGCTTCATCCAACTAGGCTTTCACCTGCACAGGCCCACTGAGATGCTGCGTCAAGGAGTCTCTGAGCCAATTCCAAGGTTAGGGCTCTAAAGATCCCTTCTTTGGTCCTTCAGGCAGCCACATCCCAGCCGCCCCCCTCCCCAGGAGCTCCCCAGGTCCTGCTTGCCACCTTTGCCTCGTCTACCAGACTCAAAAATGGGGTGCCCTGGCCCCTCCATACAGGGGCTCCCATAGCTCTGAATAGTAGTGTGTGCTTATTATCCTAAACTTACAGCTTTAACTCAAATCTGGGACTTTGGGCTCATAAGTCCAACTGCCTTTTTGACATTTCCATTTGGGTATTTAAAAAAAAAATGAAACATATAAATAAAGGACTCTTTTTTGTAACTCTTTAGTGTAAGCGTTAAAACTGACTTTTTAAAAGAAGCTCAGAGTGATGTAAAATAAAAGTACGCCATGGTGAATAAGGGCTTTGACTCTTACTCCCTATCGTGCTCCTTTCTCAGCAGTCCCCCTGTTGGTGGAAAGCGCTAGTCAACTGTTACCTAAGCCAAAACGGAGGCTTCGCCCCGACCCCTCTTACATCCCACATCCAGGTCACCAACAGTCCTGCTGGCTCCACTTTCAAAATGCATCCTGGACTCTTGGTGAAGAAGGCTTTGTGCCCCCTGCTCTAAATATAGAGCAATGAGGAATAAAATTTGAGATGGAGCTGGAGTCAAAAACAAGTAAAACTCTCAGTAAGTTTATCTCCTGTTCACATTCAACAACTATTAGGAGATTAATTTTTTTAAGATGAAATCAACAAATTATGAAACAAAAACAGGCAGAAACAGGTAGATTTTTTAAAGCTAGCTAGAAGTCTTGGCAATAAGTAGTTATTGAAATAATATCAATAAGGAATCATACTACAGGCTGGAGACATGGTTTAAGAGTATTAACAGTTTAGACAATAGTACTAAGGAACCCACCCACACACACCAGGAAGCCGAAGACAAAAAAATGAGAGAAGTTAAACAACATGAAGATTAGATTGAATATCCAACACACATCATATGTGAGCTCCAGAGGAGGAGGACAGAGGGTAAAGGGAAAGAGCAACATCTGAAGAGATAGCAGATAAGAAATTTCCAGAATTAAAGACTTGAGGTTTCAAATCTAAAGTGCCAATCAGATAAAATACGTCCAGCTACAAACAGTGTGAGGAACTGCAGAATATCAGCATTAAAAAGTCTTAAGTGTTTCCAGAAAGAAGACACAAAGTACCTAGAAAAAAAAAGGATAATTAAAAGAAGAGAAAACTTCACCTCAGCCAAAACATACACTGGAAGATAATTAAATAATACCTTCAAAAAGCAACAGGAAAGTAAGTGTCACCTTAGGCCTTTTCCAGCTAAACTGTCCATGGAGAGTGAAGGCAATAAACATATTTTCAGGTATAAAATAAGCTATACCCTAGGCCCCCAGTAAAATCCTATGGAAAGTGAACCCAAAGGGGATGCACAGTATACAAGAATATGGTGGGCACAGAAAGTTACATTTAGTCAGATTGGTTTTAATGGTACCTAATTCTTCATTATTTTTTCCATTTATTTTCTACATGTAACACTAACAACCTAGGCAATAATAAAGGTATTTACAGAGGCGGTTGTTCCATGTGTAGCTGCTCACATGACAGGCTTACTCACTCTTCACGGAATATATTCCATAAAGGGCCAGTGGGTAAACATTAGGCTTTGTGAGTCATAAGGTCACTGTCACAACCACTCAGCCCTGCCACTGCAGTATGAAAGGGGCCACAGATGATGTGTAAATGAACAGATAAGATTATGTTGCAATAAAACTTTATTTATAAACAAAGTTGCCCAGCAGAAGGCCAGTAGTTTGCAGACCTCTGTGTATAAGAATGTGTAGTTACAAATACATGTTTAAAATGCTAAGGTATCAGGTAAATGGACAGAAAATACAATCTATTCCAAAACCAGGAGAGGGGAAAAAGGTGTATGGGTGACAAGTTATATAGGACCTGTTGTCAAGCTACAGTGGTAAGAAAAAAGATCCCCAAAACCGCCAAAGACAGGATATAAAGTGAAAACACAAACTAAGATATTCGATTTAAGTCCAAATATATGTGATCACAAGAAAAATAAATGAATTTTAGTTTCCTATAAAAGCATAGATTATTAGATTGGGTTTTTTTTTAAGTCAAACTGTATGTTACTTTTAAAAAATCTGAAAAAATACAGAAATGTTGAAAATAACAGATTTTTTAAAGGATATACTAAATAAAAATTATTAAAAAGTTGGTATAATACTACTAAAGACAAAATAGAATTTAAGGCAAAAAGCAAAACTAGGGCTAAAGAGAGAATAATGAATAATATTAAAAGGAAAATTTCACCAAGAAATACAATAATCATTCATTTTTATGCACCCAACCTCATAAACTCAAAGCAGAAAAAGAAAAAAAAATGAAAATTCTCTACCACAGAAGATTCTAACAAAGCTCTTATCAGAATCTGAAAGACTAAATACCAAAATTTAGTAAGTCTATACAAAAGTAAAAATTATCAGCCTTGACTCATTATACAATTCTAATTTTCTGTATCTTCATCTTATATTTACCTATCAAAATCTGCTCTTAAGAAATAGGGAATATACATTTTTTGAATACACAATATCCTTGAAAATTGCTCAGACTACATTACAAGAGAAGCCTCATTAAATTTCTAAAAACTAGTAACATGTATCATTGCACTTCTATATTTAAATTAATGTAATTAAATGAAGATACAACCATAAAAACACATTTTAAAAGAAAACTCACATGTATAGCAACCCTCAGAATGAACAACTAAACAACTCTTAAAGAAGTAAAAATAGAAATTACCAAATATTGAAAACTCATCAAATGAAAATACTACATATCAAAATGTGTGGGATTCAGTTAAAGTGATGCTTTAGGAGAATTTATAGACTTGAATGATTTTGTTTTTTTAAAGATTAAAAATAAGTAAACAGTAAACCAAGCATTGATATGTCCCAAGAATCTTAAAAAAGAGCATCAGAGAAATTTAGAGAAAGTAGGAAAGTGGAAATAATAAGAATAGGCATGGTCAAAATAGAAAAAAAAGAGAAATAATAGAAAGCTGAATATTTGAAAGTTTAATAAAATGAACAAACTCTGGCAAGAAAAATCAAGAAGAGTATACACATACAGACATACATACACGCGAACACAGATACACACACACATATAGTATGTGCATGCATGCACTGACGTATACTCATACGTATGTGTATGCCTTCGTGTACACACATACATGCACCTAAACATACACACACACCAGGAACATGACTCCAACACAGGAGAGATTTTTAGAACCACAAGAGAATATTAACAATTTTATGCCAATAAATGTTAAAGCTTTGATGAAATGGATATATCTTTCCAAAATGCAAGTTACCAAAAGTGACTGGAGCAGTAGAAAATCTGAATAAACCATGAACTATTGTTTTCATTTTCTATTACCGTATAAAATATTACCACAAATTTAGTGACTTGAAAGCACACCCATTTATTAGCTCACAGTCCTGTAGGTCTGAAGTCAGGGCGTATGATGGCTAGGTTCTCTGCTTAGGGTGTCACAAGGCTGAAATCGAGGTATCAGTCAGCCGCCTCCTCGTGGAGAGGCTAAACTAGGGAAAGTGATGCCTCCCAGCGCCTTCAGCTCGTCTGCAGAAATGATTTCCCTGCAGTGGGAATGGAGTTCCGTTGCCCTGCTGTTGGCTGGGGACTTCTCTTGGCTCCTAGAAGCCACTCTCAGGTCCTCGCCACCTGGCCCCTCAACAGTCCCTCTCACGGTACCAAACTCTCTGACTTGAGAAAGGGCCCAGTCCCTCTAAAGGGGTCACCTGATTAGGTCAGTCCTTTCTAGTTAACTCAAAGTCAACTGATTAGTAAACTAACCTGAGGCATCTCATCATATGTACAGGTCCCTCCTACACTCTAGGGGAGTTAACTGGACAGGCATGCAGGCAGGTGGCAGGAATCCTGGGGGTCACCTTAAAAGTCTGCCTACTAAACCTATTTATAAAAAGGAACCTGGATTCAGGTTTCCCCTGCCAGAACATCAGGCCCAGACAATTTTACAAGCAAGTCTACAAACATTCAGAGAACAGGCAATTCCTATGTCATACAAATTGTTTCAGAGAAGAAAAATACAAGAAAATCTCCCCAACTCATATTATGCTACTAGTATAATGTTGATACCAAAACTGGAAAAGAACAAGAAAATATGTGCCCAAATCTCAACTATGAACACAAATCTCAAATCAGAGTAAATCAAATTCAAAGGTACATATTTTAAGAGTATATAATGACCAGTTGAGTTGTTTCAGGAACATAAGAACAGTTTAATAGTAGAATAATTATTAATATAATTCACCACATTAAAACTCAAAATAGAAACCATACGATGTCAAAATTTCAGAAAAATGATTTGACAAAATTTCAATATCACTCAGATAAAAAGAACTAGGAATAGAAGGAAAGTTCCTTAAGCTGGTAATAGGCATCTACTAAAAGCCATTAGGACCATTTCTCTTTAAATTCAGGGCCAATACAAGTATACCATGGGGGGCCTAGCCAAGGCTGTGGGACAAGAAATAAAATACATAAAGATCAGAAAGGAGAAAACAAACTATCTTATTCACAGATAATATGCTTTCTACATAGAAAACCCAAAAGCATATACATATAAATTATTATAAATTAGAACTAATTGGGAAGTTCAGCAAGGATATGGAATACCAAATAAATATACAAAAATAAACTGTTTTCACTTACAATTAGAAATACAGTTTCAAAAGATACTGTTCTAATGGGCATAGAACTCCTTTCCAGGATGATGAAATGTCCTAAAGTTTAATAGTGGTGATAGCTGCACAACTCTCATTGTGCTAAACATCACTGAACTGTATCCTTTAAAAGGGTGAGTTTTATGGTATATGAGTCATATCTCAATAAAGCTATCATAAAACTATTGTCTGTAATAGCAACAAAATCTATAAAGTACCTAGGAATAAATTCAGTTAAAAAAGTGCAATATCTTGATAAAACTCACAAACATTTTTGAAAAACAAAAGGATAATTCAGATGAAACATATTAATAGATGAGACAATCCAACATTCATCAGATGTCCCTTTTCCCCAAATTAGTCTATTTGCACAATTCCAGTAAAAATCTCGGTAGACCTTGTATGTAAGTAAACCCTGTATTTCTAGAAAATCAATGAGTTCAGCAGTTTCAGGACATAAAGTCAACATAGAAAGTTAAGTTGTACCTTTGTACAGTTGCAATAAACAATCAAAAAACAAAATTAAAAAGGATCCATTTACAGTAGCCTCAAAACAAATAAAATACTTAGGAATAAAATCAACCAAGAAGGCAAAGGACTTGTACTTGAAAACTACAAAACACTGCTGAAGGAAATTACAGAACACCAACCAGAAAGATATCTCACATTCATGAAGTGGAAAACTTAATATTCAATTTTTTGCAGAAGTAGAAAACTCTTCCTAAAATTCATATGGAATCTCAAGGGACCCTGAACAATTTTGAAAAAGAACAAAATTGGAGGACTCACATTTCCTGATTTCAAAACTTACTACAAAGCTACAGCAATCAAAACAATGTGGTACTAGTATCAGGATAGACATATAGACCAAGAGAACACAGTAATAGCCCAGAAACAAATCCTCTTATATACAGTCAACTGATTTTCAACAAGCATGCTAAGACCATTCAATGGGAAAAGGACAGTCTTTTCACCAAATTGTGCTGAGAAAACTGGATACCCACATGCAAAAAATTAAGTTGGACCCTTATGCCATATAAAAAAAGTAACTCAGAATGAATGGATCAAAAATCTAAATTTAAGACCTTAAGCTATAAAACTCTGAGAAAAAAATATAGGGGAAAATCTTCATGACATTGGATTTTGGCAGTAGTTTATTGGATATGACACTAAAAGCATGGGCAACAAAAGAAAACATACATAAACTGGATTTCATCAAAAATTAAAACTTTGTCCATCAAATGACACTATATCAAAAGAGTGAAAAGATAATCTACAGAATAGGAGAAAATATTTACAAATCACATATCTAATAAGGGATTTATGCAGAAAAATAAAAATCTACAACTCAACAACAACAAAAAAATTTAAAAACAGGCAAGGGACTTGATGGGTATTTCTCCAAAAAGACGTAAGAATGGCCAGTAAGTACCTCAGCACCACTGACCATTAGAGAAACGCAGGTCAAAGCTGCAATAAGATGCTGACCCACCCCACTAGGACCGAGGCTACTGTCAGAAAAAAAAAAAAGGAAAACAAGTGTTGGGAAAGATGTTGGTGGGGATATAAAGCGGTGCAGCTGCCCTGGAAAACAGTGCAGCAGATCCTCAAAAAGCTGGACAGAGAATCACCACATTACCCAGCAGTTCCGCTTCCAGGTCTATATCCTGAAGAACTGAGAGCAGGGCCTCAGACAGACATTTGTGCACCTGCGTTCATAGCAGCATCACTCACAGCAGCTGGAACATGGAAGGAACCCTAGTGATGGTCAGCAGGCAGAAGGAGAAGCAAATCATGGTGCATCCATACAGTGGGATGTCACTCAGCCTTCAGAAGGAAGGAAATTCTACCAGCGGCTGTGACACGAAAGCACCTGGAGGGTGCGATGCTCAGCAAGACCAGCCAGCCACAGAGACAAGAACTGTAGGGTCCCACTTAGTTGGGGTACTGAGAATAGTCAGGATCATAGAGACAGGAAGCGGAATAGTAGTTGGCAGGGACTGAGGGGAGGACAAGATGGGAAGTCAGTGTTTGATGGGGACAGATTCAGGTCTCCAAGATGACAAGCTATGGAGATGGGTGCTGGTGACGGCTGCATGACATTATGAATGTTTTATAGTACCACTGAACCATTCATTTAGAAATGATTAAGATGGTAAATTTTATGTTATGTGTTTTTTGCCACACTTTTAACAATTGGAAAATATAAAGGCACTTAAGTGCAGAAAGCAAACTTTAATTTTTGGGGGGAAAGAGACCAAGAAAACAAGAGGAAAGCTTTATGACAGGAAAGGGTTTGTAAAGAAGACAAAAACCACAAACCATAAAGTAACAGACTGATAAATTTGACTACAATAAAATATAAACTATACCACAAAAGATACTACAGAGAAAATTAAAAGGAAAATGTATTTGTAATGAATATAACTGACACGGATTTGGTTTCCAGAACCTATAAAGATTACTATAAATTTATATGAAAAATACAAATAACCTATCAGAAAAACCAGCAAATTATTACAAAAGAGAAAAGAAGATGCTCAAAACAAACCACTGGCAACCAGGAAAATTCAAATTAACTAACCAAGAGATACCATTTCACATCCTCAGGTTAGCAAACAACATTAAATGCGGGAATCAACCAACAGCTCTGCCAGGGGGTGGGGGAGAAAAAAATCATAGAATCCTTTCAGAAAGCATTTGGCGCCTTCTGAAATTTAAAAAAATGAGCCCTACGACTCAGGAAACCACTTCTAAACACATTCTAAACATGTCACACAGACACCTGCATAAATACACACAGGCTCGTTCACAGCAGCACATTGTAGCGGCAGTTCATGACACTGACACACAGAGACGACCTGCTCATCACGGCAGGGAGGATAATCTCAGCGTGGTACATACATACAAGGAACATTATTCTGCAGTAAAACACAGATAAGCATGTAGAATTAAATAAACCTATACATATTAACATGGAAAATGTTTAAAACGTTCAGGGGAAACAAGGCAAGTCACAAAATAATTGTTCACTATGTACGGATACACACACACACTCATACAATTACATACTATGTATTGATACATACACACAACTAAAACCACCTAATAATACTGTATGTTATTTATGGATACAAAGTAAAAGTCGGAATACCCCCACACACACATGCACAGGAATAACGAACACAAATCAGGACAGTTGTTGACACCAGAAGGTAAGAGAAGAGAATTTGATCAAGGGATTGTATTCAGGAGACTTCAGTCCCATCTGTAATGTTTGCTCCAAGAGGCATCTCTAAAACTAACTGCCAGTTAACAGGGAAATGCAAGGCATGGAACACGCATGGTAACAACACACGAGCATGCTGTCAGCATTCTAAGAAAGATGCAAATGACGCAGGCTCTGAAGGGCAGTTGTAAACCTGCGATGCACCCCCAGAAGAGACAAACTACACAGAGGGAACACAGTTTATTCCCTCACCTTACAGCTTTCTGCCTACCAGGCATCAGGACACTCATAAATAAACCCTGAAATGTCCGTAAAACGGCCTCAGAATTAGCCAACGGCCAGCAAGGACACAAGGTACAGAAGCCCTCTTTGACATGGCAGAGCTGCTCTGGTCCTGTGCGGCAGGAAACAAGCTTTTGTTTTTGCATGGACCGAAAGGAGTTAGACCTAGGCAAGAAGGTATCTACAGTCTTAAAAACCATCAAAACACAAAATCTACCTGAAGGCCATAAGCCGCCCTGTGGAGTAAACAGCAGCAGGAGAGCCGCTAGGGCTCTGAGAGCCCCTGTGTCTGAGTGGGGAGGCGCTGCCTGTCGTCAGTGTCTCGGGGCAGAATTTGGCCCTCGTCCTCACTGAGGTGTGCTCTCCGAGGAGGCAGCCCGGCCAGCATGGGAGGAAGCCTCCTTCCTCTCTGCTCTGAGGTGACAGGTCCCTTTGCGGATCAGCATGTTTGACCCCCAGGAAGACTTTGAATTAAATACAGAAATGTTTATGAAACTCAAACTTTCTGTATCAGCATTTTTGAGTTAGGATCAAAGGAATTTATCAGAACACACATGCTAAATGTGGCTGCATTTAGTATCGCATTAGCCCTGTGCTTCTAATTTTTTAAGTGTACTGGATAAAATGATTTAGACTTTTGATTTTAAGTTGAAAACTTACAAAGTCTGTAAAAAGTATTGGAACATTTAAGCAAATTTATGACTCACCATATTTACACTTTAATTTACTGGATATACAATACTTAACTACTCGGGAAGGTCCAGTTGTAGTAATTTATAAATGAAATTTTAAATGTTTGCCATGAACTAAGTTTATGAAATGAAATAAAACACTTCTTAGAATCACCTTGAAAGTGATTGCTAAAAATTGCTAAATGCGTGAATATAATCTTTCATAAGCTGAATCTGTAAAAAAAAATTTTAAGTTTTTCCAGTTTTGAGAAATAATTGACATGCGTCACTTGTAAGTTAGAGGCATACAGCGTGATGCTTTAGTTCACATTTACCGTGAAATCATTACCACAGTGGGTCTAGATAACGCATCACCTCACAGATAAGAGAGTCTCCTTGTGCCGAGAGCCGTGTCCTGCGACCACACGGCAGTGCCAGCTACAGTCTGGGTGCCGCACCTGACATCCCGCGACACACTTACCTTATACCTGGAGGTTCGCCCCTTGCCCACCTTCCCCCAGTTCCCTCCCCAAGCCATACCTCTGGTAACTACAGATCTCATCTCTGTTTCTATGAGTTTGGTATTTTTTGTTTGTTTTTATATTTCACACATAAATACTGTATTTGTCTCTCCCTGGCTGACTTACCTCACTTAACACAACGCCTTCAAGCTCCATCCTTCATACTGAGTCTAAAAAACTCACTGAATCTAAAAATTAAATAACCGTTATTTTGGGATTTGTAACTTTAATAAATTCAATGTTGGTTTTAGAAACTAAAAACTGAATAATCTTTTGTAGGCACAAAATCCACTCTCAGGAATATCAACAAACCTAAATTTATGAGGGAGGATTTCCTTTAACATCAGATAATAAAATAAGAATCACCACCAGAATTATCAGTTAATTTTACTTCAAGAGTTCTGGTTAGCATAACAGAATGTGAGTAAGATAAGGAAAGGAATAGATACAGTTATTATTCCTGGAAGACAATGATAAAACTCCCAAGAATGTGGTAAAGAGCAGGTTTCCTCCAAATGCTGGACCAGGACCAGCAGCTGGGACCTCAGCAGAGAGTGACCGGCGGGCCCCACCCAGACTTGGAGAGCGGGCCCAGCGCCGTCAGGGCCCACAGGAGATTCTGATGCCCACCCGTCAACAGCATCAGCTTGAACACTTCCCTGCAGGGAATGGGGGGAAGCCTTAAAAAAAAAGCACAACCAGCGAGACCAAGAGTCATGGGAGGGTAAAAAACAGGCGTGGAAAAGCCCCCTGCAGGTGCGCCAGCACTGAGAAATCTGGGCCGAAGCAAAATCAAAACTCAGGTGGAAGCCCACCGCCAGCAAACAGAGCTACATGGGCCCCTGGACACGACCTCCCCGGACACCCAGGCCCACGGTAGGACAAAAGCACAAATATCCAAAGTGACACCAGGTAAGACTAGTTAGAGTTATTATGAAACAAGCACCTCAGTCACAATGGCACCAATAAATACAAACTGCCTAAGAATAACTTAAAAATGCGAGTGACCTCTACAAAGAAAACCACAAAATCTTACTTAGAAAAAGTGGAGAGCTTTGAGTAAGTGTTAAGATATATAGCATATACCTGGATGGACAGACAAAACATACTTTTAAAGCTTGGTTCTCCACAAATCAGTTTAGAGATTCTCAACAACTGGAACAATATCCCAAAAGAAATTCTTTGGGCTTCAACAGAATGATCTCAAAATTTATCCGGAGAACTAAATAGGCAAAGAAGATAAAGTTCAGGAAAGAAGAGCGAATGTAAAGGTCTTGTTTCATGAGACATTAAAACGTGGCTTTGAGCTCAGCAACTAGGCCGCAGACAGCAGTAGGGAGAGAGGACCCCCGACAGGCGCAAAGTGGAACACGGAAACGCGCAAACATGGGATGATGGAGGGGTGACAGAATGAGGGGAAAGTGAAGAGCTTTTAAGAATGTTTTACAGAGGAAGTAAGCCACCATCCAACTTCTAGGGATTTGCCCCACAGAAATAATCAGAGATGTGGTAAGACGTAAGTAAGCTTTTGGTTTTGTCTATGAAAGAAGAACTGGAAATAACCTAAATGCTCAACAACAGGGGAAGGACTGAGTCCGCCGACATGGCAGGAGAACCATGCAGAGCACACTCAGGCATGGGGACGCTCAGACGTCGGGCCTTGCATCCTGGGCGAGCCTGCAACCGTGCCATGAAGCCTGCCTGTGACGGAAGCAGGATGCCCTCAACAGCCATGGAGTATGATACCAACTGGGTTTTTCAAAAACCTACACCTAGAAAAGGCTTGGAAGGCAACAGCCCAAGATCTGGCCTTTGCTGCCTCAGGGCAGCGGGTCTGTTCTTCCCTACAGGAGCATGCTAAAATGAGAAAATCAGTATTTTTATCTTCCACTGAAATTAAAAATTACAAGATAAAATAACTTTGAGGTGCTTCAATTGAAGGTGCTATATTAGGAGCAATAACAAAAAGGCAATCAGAACACACTCTGTATTCAGCAAGTGTTTCTGGGTCCCTCTTATCCCCAAAGCCTCAGGCTCTGGAAAAGTCCTGGGGAACTGGACGGCAGCATCAACCTGGGAGGGGGGGCAGATGCTGGAGGCCTGGACCTCAGGCCCACCTCCCCCGCAGGGCGGGCCTCTGCTGCCCCTGACCAGCAGGCCCAGCACGCTGCCTGGTGCAAGTACGCGTCTGGCAGCACTGAAGCTCCCAAGACCAAACGACGGAGAGCCGATGCACGCCTTAAGAGAACCCAAGTTAGTCACAGGTGAGGATGCCCGAGCACATGAGCAGTGGGAGCTGAAGGTGAGGCTGCGGAGACGTGCGGCTCTACGCCCCGCTTACTTACAAGAGCCTGAGAAACACAGCATCCGGGGGTGGCAAAGTCGACGTTACACTAACTATTTGAGTAGAACTGGTGGGAATGTAACTAATACATTCCATTTGGAAAACAACGTGGCAAAATAAATGCCATGATATGTTTAAACACTTAACCAGTCCTCTCAGGAATTCCCATCGAAATAACACAAATTAAGAAGTTACAAAGATAAGCATTACAGAATTACAATTAATAACCCCAAATAGAACTACCACCGACCTGGTCCCTTGAGCTCCACACGCCAGGAGAGTCGGCAGCAGACTCAGCCTGGCTCGGCCAAGGCTTTATCGGAACTTACGCTCGAGCAGAAGGGAGACTGCACAGGAGGAAAGATCCAGAGGCCCGCTCTCCGGAGGAGGGAGGGGGCGGAGGCGGGCGGTGCAAGAGCCTCATGGCGGCCAGTACTGCTCA
This sequence comes from Smutsia gigantea, assembly GCA_032199065.1. NCBI lineage: Eukaryota > Metazoa > Chordata > Mammalia > Pholidota > Manidae > Smutsia > Smutsia gigantea. Next base: position 1,506 of record JAVSCE010022511.1, on the reverse strand, counting down.
CCTGTGTTCTCCGTGGCCCATGCCTCAGCCAAACGCCCTGATAGAAGCCAATGAAGCTCCTCTTCCTCGGCATCAAATGAGCAACACCAGAGATGAACCGAAGATGAAGTGGAACATGAGGACCCAGACACACCGCACAGGCACACACAGGGCGGCACCTGGCTGGACTGATAAGGCAAAACGTCTCCAAAGACACAGGCAACAAAGGCCCCTGATCGTCATGAAGTGTTTAACAGGGCCAGGTATTCTGGCTCAGAACCGTATCAGTGCTTAGCAACAGAGGAGCCCTACGGTGACAGGGCTCCAGTGTCGCCACAGACACAGCTGACCCTCGACAACATGGGCACTTGAAAAGCTGACCTCCACACAGCTGAAAGCCCATGTGTAGCTTCTGACCCCCCAAAACTTAGTTATTAGCCTAAAATTAATAGCCTAGTGTTGACTAGAAAAGCCTTACCAATTACATGAACATTCAATTAATATGTTTTGCGTGTTGTATGTATTATATACTGTATTCTTACAATAAAGTAAGGTAGTGACAAGAAAATTTTTCAAACTGGCTTGGCTCAGAGAGGGCAAACGATGGCCCTCACCCACTGTAAAGGGGGATGACTGCCCCCTCCCAATCCAAGTGGAGGATCCTGTGAGCTCTGCGTGTACCCGGTGGGCAGGGACCCCCTCAGGCTGTCAATTAAAAAAATCTCAAAAAAAAATTCCAATATATTTATTGAAAAAAAAACTGCATATAAGTGGACCCATGCATTCAAACCCATGATGTTTAAGGCGTCAACTGTAATAACAACTCATAGAACCAAATGTGTTTGTGACATAAAGTTAAAAGAAAAACATAAACTGACACATGTAAGGCGTGGAGGAAGCCTGAAAACATTACGTAAGTGGGATAGCCAGACGAAAAGGGCCACGTGGTGCATGATGGCATCTATATGAATGTCCAGAAGAGACAGAAAGTAGATCAGCGGTTGCCGGGGCTGAGGGTGGGGAGGTGAGTGAGTGCTGACAGCTATGGGCTTTCTTCTGAGGGTGATGGAAATGTTCTAAAATCAGGTGTAGTAACAGTTACATAACTCTGTGAACATACTAAAAACCACTGAATTTTTCTATTAAAGAATGAATATTATGGTATGTAAACTTTACCTCAATATGCTGCTATACAAAGAAAAAGGTAAAATACGATTATTTATGTAAATTATAATTATGTAAAATACGCAGGCACTTGGCCTCAGAGCACAAACACCTCCAGCTTGTGACTACTGTCAATCCAACTCCTCGGCCCAGGTCGCCCCTGCACATGGAGCAGAAAGGTGTGAAGACGTGGCCATGGATGTGGGGACCCACGACACATGGCACAAACACACAGGTGCATGGCACGGGCTCAGGCACTCAACACCCCGAGTGACCAACGGGGGCCACGGACACACAGCCTGGACCACAGACGCGGCAGCACAATGCAGCAGCCAGCCTCCCAGGAAGCCCCACTCCTGCACG